>JADBJO010002090.1:76318-136318 GCA_016801955.1 Conus betulinus
G
Source organism: Conus betulinus (assembly GCA_016801955.1). NCBI lineage: Eukaryota > Metazoa > Mollusca > Gastropoda > Neogastropoda > Conidae > Conus > Conus betulinus. Next base: position 76,320 of record JADBJO010002090.1, read on the forward strand.
AGGGGAGAAAGGAAGGGATGTTGACGGGGGAGGGATGGTCCTGTTGTTCAGGGGAGGTGTACAGTCTGTCGCTGCCTCGTGTGAGCAAGGCGGACGAGGGGCTGTACGTGTGTGAACTGTCCAACCCCCTGGGCCACGCCAGCGCCGTGATACGACTCGCTGTGGTTCCCGACCCTGAAGAGAGGGGAGCGCCCAGCGGTCATGAAGGTGAGCGTTGTTCTCCATCCCAGGAATTCGTTTTAACCCCCCCCCCCACCCCACCCCCACCCCTTGATTGTGGTCACCAGGCACTTTTTTGTGGTCATTTCAATTTTTTTTTTTTTTTTTTTTAGCTTCGAAAGACTCTTTTGGACAGAGGGGGGGGGGGGGGGGGTGGGGGGGGGGTAGAGAAGAACTATTTTTACTTTAAAGAAAAAAAAAAAAAAAAGAACAAAAATGATTGTGAGAGTTCGGACATGTTGGTTTTAAAAAACATGCAGATACATGACCCACCACTATTGGAAACTTTTTTTTTTTTTTTTGGTTATTTTGTGTGACAATCACCATTTGTGTGTGTGTGTGTGTGTGTGTGCGTGCGTGCGTGCGTGCGTGCGTGCGTGCGTGCGTGCGTGCGTGCGTGCGTGCGTGCGTGCGTGCGTGCGTGCGTGCGTGCGTGTGTGTGTGTGTGTGAGTGACAACTAATATTCATCACTTTTGTCTAGTTTCTTTTTTCTTGTGGCTTTTGGTTTTGTTTTGCCGTCTCCCATTCCCTAGCTCTCATGCAGCTTATTTCAGCCACGCCACGCACAGCTGCATCCAGTTGCAGCAGCACCGTCAACCATCAGCGGAGAGCACTCCATGTCAGGCTGTCGTTAGACAACCGGCCAGCGGAGACACTGCACTGCTGCTGATTGACTTCAGTGGTGGTTAAGTGGTGTCTGTTATGATAGAAGTTACTCTCTGCTGATTGACTTCAGTGGTGGTTCAAAGGTATCTGTTCTGATAGGAGATACTCTCTGCTGATTGACTTAAGTGGTGGTGAAGTGGTGTCTGTTCTGATAGGAGATACTCTCTCTGCTGATTGACTTCAATGGTGGTTCAAAGGTGTCTGTTCTGATAGGAGATACTCTCTGCTGATTGACTTCGGGGGTGGTTCAAAGGTGTCTGTTCTGACAGGAGATACTCTCTGCTGATTGACTTCAGGGGTGGTTCAAAGGTGTCTGTTCTGATTGGAGAAACACTAACTTCTTGGCCCGGTGTGCCCAATACGTCCATCCAGTGCCTTCCCCCGTGAACTTGCTTATGGTGCCAACTTTCGGCACAAGTCACCAACAATATGGATGTGGAGAGGACATTGAAACTGAGGTCGCCGTGACAGCAGGCCAGGTAGGGCGCGCCAGAGAATGTGAAACCGTTTTCCTCTCTTCTTTTCGCGTGATTAGTGAGGATGAGAATGATCACAGTAATGCTGTCAGGTTCTGTGTGGGGTCTGAAATTCTGTGACAGCTGATCTCTGTGCTTCCTTCTTGAATGAATGCGTCTTCCAGCACCAGCCAGGCCTAGGAGGTACAGACACCTGCAGTGTTGGGTCAGAGGATATGAGCGGTGCTGTCAGAGGCGTGTCTGTTCAGTGGAGGAGTGGCAGCAGTGTGGTTTCTGTCTTCCCGTTAATTTGGCTGGCAGCACACTGAGAACGTGGCAGGGTTCGGTCAAGGCTGAGAAATGCCACCCATCGATGGCTCCCTTCCGCACATCAGTCAAGGCCTTTCTTGGAATTCAGCTCTCACTGCTTTCCTGCCCGCACGCTTTCAACACCATTGAGCTACGGCAATTGATTTTTTTTCTTTTCACAATCACATCAGCAATGATCGCACGCACGCACGCACGCACGCACACACACACGCACACACACACACACACACACAGCCATGATGATAATAACTGATCCCACATGCGCACACACACACACTCACACACACACACACACACACACACACACACACACACGCACACACACACACGCAGGCACGCACGCGCACACACACACACACACACACACACACACACACACACACACACACACACACACAGTCTCTTGCCCTCTCTCTCTCTCTCTCACACACACACACACACACACACGCACACACACAGAGTCTCTCCCCCCCCCCCCCCCCCCTCCCTCTCGCACACACACACACACAGTCTCCCCCCCCCCCCCTCTCTCTCTCTCTCTCTCTCTCTCTCTCTCTCACACACACACACACACACACACACACACACACACACACACACACACACACACACACACACAAAACACACACTCACCTCTTCGGAAACGAACAAGTACAACACCACCTCTTCCCAACAGACATTCCTTTAGATGACTCGGTGATGGAGGAGCCAGGGGAGGCGAGGCCCAGCAACAAGGGCGAAGACGTGGACAACCAGCGCAACTTCCGGCTGGAAGTGGCCAACAACCACCACAAGCACCGGCACGGCCGGAAGCGGAAGAAGAAGAACGGGAAGAGGAAGAACCGCCGGAGGAAAAACAAGAAGAAAGGGCGAACACGAAAAGGTACGTGGGAGGACAGGGGAATTGGGGGGGGGGGGGGGGGGGGGGGGGGGGGAAGATAGTGTCGGGGTGCAAGTCTCAGAATCATGGTGAAGGTTGTAGGAGGGGGGAGCAGCTATGATTGGTTGTTGTTTTCATTGTGGTCACGCGACTGCTATATCTTCTATGGCGTCTCCGGGTGTATAACCGACTCGTGTCGCTCCTCTTGGCTTGCACATAGCCACACCCAGGATGAATGTGCTGCAGAGTAAATGATGCCAGCAGCAGTGAACATGGAGCTGTTGATGTTGGATCACCATAGCAACAGTGTTTTTTTTGTTTGTTTGTTTTGTTTTGTTTTCGTTTTTTGTTGTTTTTTTTTTTGTTTTTTTGTTTTTTTTTTTTTGAGAGGATGGAAGGAGTATATCCGTTTGTGTCGTAAACTGTGGTCATACTCTTTAAGGCGGTTAAGATGGTGATGGGATTTCTTTATCTAGAAATCAGATCATGACATCGTCTGTATCCAGAAGAAAATAAGAGAGTGAGTGTAAACCACTCCCTTCCCCCCACCCCCACTCCCTCCCCCCCACTCCCCCTCCCACGAAACCACATTGCAAACAGCCCCGGTGGACTTAGCCTAGGTTTCTAACGACACGCAAACACAAAAGGAACCAGATCGTGTCCACCACTTTTCATCGCTAAGAAAATCAAGCCTGTGCCAACTCGTGTGCCGGAGTCTAACCAAACAGACAAACATGATGGCGTGAATGAGAAAGCCGAGGGCACGAGACATACATACGCCGTGTGCATGCACTCCCTGACCCATTGGGGTTTGAACAGCTGTGTCCACAATGATACTAAAGCCCGGGGTCGGAAACAAGCTGCTGTTTGCTACAGACAAGAAGCCCTGTAAAGAAGCTGGTTCATTGTGTAAGCATGTGTACAGAAGTAAACAGAGCAAAATGTGTGTGTGTGTGTGTGTGTGTGTGTGTGTGTGTGTGTGTGTGTGTGTGTGTGTGTGTCAGTCAGTCGGTGCAATTTTGTATACACATTCTGGTTGCATCATGGGGAGTTTTCGGGTGCCTGTGAACAGGGAGGAAAGTGTATTTCTAGCGGGACGGGTTAGGGTAGGTGCCTGTGGGATAAGAAAGTGTCAGATTGTGGGGTTTTTTTTTTTCACCCAGGAGATCAGGACAGTGCATGGTGAAACCAATCCTTGTACGCAGTAACGCCTGTACCTGGCCAGGGCGAGGGTGTGCAGGGATGGAACAAAAATAAATGAGGAATAAGTAGGTAGATGAATGAGTGAGGTAGAGAGCAGGAGAAAGTGTGGTAGTGGAGGGGCGGGCGCGGGGGGGGGGGGGGGGGGGGGGGGCGTGGGCAGCCATGGGGAGATCCCCAGCAGTTGCCTGACCTGTGGTTGAACTTTGAAGCCTTGGCTGTGAGCTGCAAGAGAAATAGGGGGGGGGGGGGGGGGGGGGTAATTCCAGGTAAACTAATGGCACACAGCCCATGTTCCTACACATGCTCGCACATATGCAGACACGCACACACTCAGTCACATTCATGCACACGGGTACACACATATTCAGATGCACGCACGCATACACACAGACACTGATTAATGTGCATGTGCTGTCATGCCCCACCCCCCTCTCTCTCTCTCTCTTGCACACTCTCTCTTTGTCTGTTTCTTTCTTTCTTTCTGGCTCTCGTCTGTCTGTCTGTCTCTGACTCTCTCTCTCTCTCTTACACACACACACACACACACACACACACACACACAACACATTAACACACATAGTTGCATGCTCTCAATTCTGTGACACGGATCACAGCAATGATATCAGCTGGTAATGCTCATGTGGACAGAAATATACTGTTTATCTCCTCCTGACAAATAAGAATAACTGAACCCTCCTGGCATCACTGAAGGCCTCCTTTCGTTTGTATTTTATTATTCTGGTTTCGTTTTGTGTGTTCAGTCAAACTGGTCCCTCCCTCGGCCCCCACCATCACCCGCCTGTCGGACACGGCCGTGCTGGTTCACTGGGCCGTGCCGGACAACGACGGCCTGCCCATCTCCCTGTTTCGCGTCCAGTACCGGGAGGTCAGGCCCAGCAACGGTCAGTGGCAGACCGTGGACGACGACATCAACGCCAAGAGACCCGCCGCTACAAAGTGGCGCGATTAAAGGCTGGTCAGTGCAGATCTAGTGACAAAGGGAGACGACTGCGGGCGGAAAATCTAAACAAAATTTGAAAAAGTTCTTGATAAAGCTCTGCCAAAGAACAGAGAAAATCGAATCACAAGACAAAGCATGACATGTTTCGACCTCTTAGGTCTTCTTCAAGTAAGATACACAACACTCAGGAAAACGAAAATGAACAAGCAATCACTTATTTTCATTCATTGACGGTGCCCATCTTCGCCCATCTTGCCCGACTTGAATGAAGATAAGTGATTGCTCGTTCATTTTCGTCGTCCTGAGTGTTGAGTATCCTGCCTGAAGAGACCTAAGAGGTCAAAACGCATCGTGTTTTCTCTTGTGATTCGTTTGTCTGTATTTTTTTTTTTTTTTTTTTTTTTTTTTTTTGGTGGTGCACTTTTAAAATCGGTCACTACAGGTTTTTGGTAGGGTTGTGGAAAGATGTTGGTTATAGCTCTCACAATCAGCATGTACCACATACAGGCCAAGCTTGAAAAGCATACGTCTATTACAGATGCCAGTCTCCTGCCATGGTCAGTTACCTCACAGCGCCCTCTTGTCACAATCAGGGGTAACAACTATCAAAACAGTTGTAACTCTAAACAATTCAACAGATGTGGAGGAAGATTTGGGGTTAGTGTGGGATCATTTGGTTTGGTTTCTTTTCTTTTTTCCCCCCAAAATATAGGCAAGAGATTACACAATTGATATTTTGACATCAATTTTTTTTTAACAACAGTTTCATTAGCTGAAGTTCTTTTTCTAGTGAGTTGCACAAACTTCTTTTTTCACCCCTTTTTTCTGAAATAAAGTGTTTTTTTTTTAAAAGACTACAGAGTCAGGTTCCAAATTTGGCACAAAAATCCAGGAATGGATATTGTTTGATTTGTATGTGTGGGTGATGTTTGTGATCGACCATTGTGACCACATACCTCTGCTAATGTCTATTGTGGCCACACACCTCTGCCAATGTCCAGGGCTTAGAATCTTCTGCTGTTGGGAGGAATGACCACCACTGGAAACATTTTTTTATCCAAATGAGCCGTTTGGTACCAGAAATTTGACTGAAGCCACAGCAAACGGTCAGGACAAGCAGTCGCATAATGACAAGGAACCGGAGTTAAGAAGTTAAAGGGAGTTAATAATTTGCTGTAAAAAGTGGTTGTGCAAGAAGACAAGAGATTGATTTTTTTTTTTTTTAAGAGTATGGGGAAGGGGAGGGATGTCTGGTGGTTTTTTGTTTTGTTTTATTGTATTTGTGTATATTTACCCTTTCGACTTGCAGACAAAAACAACAACCCCTCATTCTGGATTGACCAGTGTTATGGGGGTTTTGTTTGTTTGTGTTTTTTTTTTTTTTACATCAATTTCTTAGCTTCCATTCACCTGTTTGCCAAGTGGGAGAGGAGAGGAGAGGGGCTGGGGGCTAAGGGGGAGGCGGGGGGTGGGGAGAGGGAAGCATCATGCGCTCATCACCCATGCAGTCATTAGACACCAGTAATATATGCGTGCATATGCACACCCACACCCATACATGCACGCACACGCTTGCGCGCGCGCGCACACACACACACACACACACGTGTGCACACACATACGTGCGCACACACAAGCAAACACACATTATTAACACACACAAAAGTGCACATACGCATGCGCACACACACACACACACACACACACACACATGTACACACACATACATGGGCCCGTGCCCACACATCCATACATACACGTGTGTACATTCACTACACACACATACTTTAACCATTGTTTAGGCACTCGAGGTCTGACCAGCGTAGGTCAGACATCTGCTAAGTCATAGCCACAAGACCCTCTTCTTCAGTTCCCTCATCTTAGTCATTAATTCGTTTATCCATCAGCTTAAAATTATGGGCAGTGTGGTCTCAAAACTTAGCGGATGTGGTGTAGCATAGTTGGACTAGTCTGTACGCAGTGACATCCCCTTGATGAAACTGAAACTGAGGCACTGAAGATATGAAAGAACTCAGTTTCTCTGGAAATGGTATTATTACCAGGCAATGCCTGTCTGTTCCCTTTTCCCTGTTTAACCTCCATAGTCTCCAAAGTGGAATAGTTTCCTGTTTACCAGTGGGTGGACTGGGGTGGACTTAAGCTCCAGGAGGGATATGAATCTGGTAGTCTCCCTTTATTGTAGTTAACTATTGGCGGTTCTGGACCTAATTCTCTGATCACTACAGTATTATCCCACCCCCTTACAAGATATGCTTTTGCAAATGAAGCTAGTGTTGGCCTTGTTTCTTCTGTGGAATCAGTGGGGGTTTTTTTTTGTTGTTGTTGTTGTCTATAGCTTTTGAACCGTCTGCTCTGACTGGTTCACACTTTTTGCGTTAAAAGTAATATGTCGGATAATTCTGAGTTAGAGAGGCTGTGGATCGTTGGATCTTCATTTTTAGGGAAAGAAGATCTATTTTATCCATAAATAAGGCATTTGGGAATGTAAGATCTGTCAATTTTCAAACGCTTTCGTTTGTTTCAATTTCAAAATCTTCAGTGTGTTCAGTGAGCTGCTTTTTGTCTCCGAGTTTTTGCCGTGGTGTAGCCTGGGTATTTTCCCCCCCAGAAAAAAATACCACATAAAGCTGTGCTTATTTTCAATGATATATTTGTACTCTCATTATTTCGTTTATTGGTGTGTTCTATGTTTATTTTTTTTATATGTTTTACCTTTATTATTTTGTTTATTGGTGCATCATTCTCTGGAAGATAACGCATCGACCTGGTCTGTATACACGTCACTCTCTTCCCCTCTGTCGTCCAGGAGGCACGTACAAGTTCCGCATCGCCGCCGTGTACTCCAACAACGACAACCGCAACAGCCCCAACTCGCGTCGATTTCACCTGACAGCCAACGCCCACCCGGATACGAGGCCGCCAAAAGTCTCTCCCAGAGTGGTGGAAGCCAAGCCCATCATCTACAAGAACATTCTGGCCATCGGCATCAAGTGGCAGGTGAGAGACTGGGATTGGAATGTTAGAGTAGGGCTGTGGCCTAGTGGGCGGAGGCGCACTTGCCAAGAAGGTTGGAAGAACTAAGGTATGTGGGTTCGAAACTCACACTGGGGAAGGGAGTGGAATGGGGAATGTTTGTGCCGTTTCGCAAAGGTGGGTGTGCTTGTCTTTTGGGTAAGACAGTACACCAAAGTCACATGTGCCGTGTGTTTTCAGTAAACAGTGACCCCCCCCCCCCTGCAGTTCTTTCCCTTGATTTTCAATCACCAGTGTTCAAAGGTTTTTTTTGTTGGTTTTTTTTTTTGGAAATTATCAGTTTAAGCATGTGCTTGTTTTTTTTTTTCCTATTAAAGGAAAAGTTTACTAAAAACAAACCTAAACAAATGCATTTGCCAAGAAAAAAATATTTGAGAAATTTTAATATTGTTGCATAGTTATAGCTAAAAAAAAATGCTACCAAAAAAAAAAAAAACCCCTCACAAACTGTTTAGAGTTACACGGCAGGGTACATTTTCCGGAAAAATACTTTTTTGGGGGTGTATAAAAAACGAAGGAAAAAGGCCAATGATGCTGTAAGATTTGGTGGTCCTGAGAGAGACGCGTTCTTCCTGTTGCAGTACCTGCCCACCGACTCGTCACCAGTCGATGGGTTCCTCATCTTCTTCAAGCCGTACGCCTCCAAGAAGGACTTCAAGAAGGTCGTCCTGCGAGGGGCCAGCATCCGCAACCACCTGCTGACCGGCCTTGACCCTGACACGGAGTACAGCATCAAGATGAAGTGCTTCAACTCCGTGGGGGCGTCGGACTTCAGCAACATGGTGGTGAAGCGAACTCTGCGTAAGTGTGAGCTGCGTCTCATCCCGTCGCTGTCGTGCATATGTTATTGCACAGTACACATACTTAATGCAAAACTTGAGTCCTAGGTGAACTGGAAGCTAAGTTTACGCATCCTAGTCTTTGATTCAGTTTCTTTCCGTTTATACTGTGGCAGTGTAAGCCGTGTAAATTCACTGACTTGCTGAGGAATGATTTGATTTTCTGTGTCGTTTTTATACCTCTTAATCCAAACATACAAGCTTCCTGTTGTATGATCGCAGAAAGGGCAAAATGTGAACTTTGCTTTTAGAGTGCTTTTAAATATCTTTTACCTTAAGCCGAAACGTTATGACATAATTAAAGCACGAAATTTTTTTTACACAAAAACGTCTGACATTCTTTGCTTCCAGAAACACCATCTCTGTCATTAAATGAAATAGATTTTCCTTTAGCTAGCTCCTGTAAGTTAGTCGAGGAGTATGAAGCTGTATAAAACAGTATTTCATGAGTTGTTAGAGAAATGAAAAGAATTATCAAAAGAATTGAAGGGAAGTTACTTTTGCTTAACTCAAAAAGCAGCCCTGCAAGCATGGATTATTTCCCTTGAGCAAGCCTTGCGTCCATTTGAATAAATGGAGAGAAAAATCATGTGTGTGTGTTTCAGGAAAAATACATCTCTGTGTCCACACAGTTGTGCATATTTTACTTTATACAAGCACTTTTTTTTTTTTTTTAATAACCATACAGTAAGTAATTGAAGTTAAGGTCAATGATGCATCAGTGGTACATTTGGCCCAAAACTGACCGCACCTTTAGTTGACACAGAATTACTGTTTTCCATCAGCAGGTGTGCTGACGAGCAGCTGTCAGACGGTTGCAGCACATGTATAATGAGTGACTGATGCGTCATGAATGACTTGTTCTCGGCTCTTTCTGCCCAAGGCTTGACCACAGGTCAGGCACCTACACACACACACAGCCACCGTCACCCAACAAGAGCTCTGGCGTCAGTTTCCGCTCAAACATAGCACTTTGTTCCCGTATTCCCCGCATGAATAATGAGCATGTGGAGAGTATCTTAAACTACTTTCCGCTTGTGTCTGCATTGCTTTTGAATAAGGGAGTCTTGAACGATTTGTTGCAGGGTTTTTTTTTTTCAGTTTTTTTTTCCTTCTGACATTATGAGCCATTGAAATAACCTTACAGCGAGGCAGCTTTTAAATCGGATCATAGTTAATGATCTTTGTAAATAATTCTAAAAGTACGAGTGTAAAACTCATATAATTTCAAGAGCTCCAGATTAAAGCTTTGTTTACAAATGTAATGATACAACATGCAGCAATGAGAAGTGCAGACGAAGAAATGGTAGTATGTGTGCAGTCTGTTTGTCAGGGAACCGTAGATCGTTCATATACTATGAACATTTATCATAGAGAAAAAAATCCAGTTGCAAAGTGAGATGACTGCAGGCGGAAATCTAAACAAATCTTTAAAAAATGCTGGTGAACCACCCACAGAAACGTGGACAAAAGGAGTCACTAGATTTTTTTTTTTTCTAAATTTCTTGTTTTTTTTCTTACAGTTTATGTTTCATTTATTTACTGATTTTTTTTTCTTCTTGAATTTATTTATTATAATTATTATAAAAAATGTATTTTCTAATATATTTTCTGTACCATGCTTAAATTACCTTTACCTTCAAAAGAGTTGTTAGCAGTATCATCAGTAATACTATTGTTAGTATTGATCTCGCCATCGCCGCGCTAAGACTGTTGCCACGGCAACCATGCTGTTTAAGAATCCACTAACCCATTCTCCTTTCTCCCATACTACAACTGCTAGTGCCTTGTTATCACCAAAAGTAGTAGTAGTAATCCTGTCTTATTTTATTATTTCAATATTTTGACCTTTATTAGTATTCCTATCAGTAATATAATTATCATCATTACTACCTTGACTCACACATTATCTCCCTTCTAACAGCCTCATTTTCATTCAGCCTCTACCTTGCGCTGAAGAGGTCAAGCTAAGTGACAAACTCGTTCATCTTCATCGTCCTTTTTGTTTGTGTCTTGCTTGAAGAAGACCTAAGAGGTCGAAACGTGTCGTGTTTTGTCTTGTGACTCGTTTGTCCACATTTCTCTTGGCGGTTCGCTAACATTTATTTAAGATTTTTTCATAGAAAAAAGATATTACTGCAAATGTGTCTCCATTTCTCATGCCAATCAGGAGTTAAATTGGAGTAAATCAGCATCAATCTTTTCTTGTCAACAGTCAGAACAAGGCAGGGTGGAAGGGGTTACACATACAGTGGCTGTGTCAGTCTTGAAAGGGTTAAGTGGCCAGGGAGCCTGGTGTTTTGTCTGTAGTTTGAGGCTCACACTGGACAAGTTTTTCTTTTCTTCATTACCACTGGATGCTTCAGTCAGGGTCAGGGCACTGGTGACAACAAAGTCGTGGACTCAGAAGTTTGAAGATTGGTTATCAGCCTTTCTAAGACAGTCATGGCTCAAAATTTAGATGACTCGAATATGAAACGTTGTTGAATATAACTAAGGAAAACAACTTTTAAGTTAAGTTAGTGCTCTGCCAAACGGAAGAGATGAACAAATTACAAGACAGAACACTGCCAAATAAAAAAGATAAACAGAGCACAAGACAGAACACTTGAAACTAGGAAAAAGACTTTTTTTGTTTAGAAAAAAAGGTTTAGATGACTTCCAGCTAAACATCCTTAGGAGCTGTTAGATTTTGTTTTCAAAGGAATAAAATGGATTTGAACTTGATAAACGATGAAGATATATACTTGAATTAATAACAACAACAAAAAAGTTGTTAACCCGTGGCTGTAACACACAAAAGTAACGAAAAAAAAATAAAAAAGAGAACAGGTTGGTGGCGTTTCGAGTATGTTGTGTTTGAAATCATCAGTTGCCTCCAGATGAACTTTCTTTTATGAAGAGTGCAACATTAGTTTTACATCCCATTATGACCTGAGTATGAGGATTTCTAGAACAAGGCCATTTTTCCCATTCCTTTGTTTCATTTACAACCAGCCTGACGTCTCCCTTCCCCCTACCCCCCTCCCCCTCACTTTGCCACCCCTCCTCTCTCAGTGCCAGGGACTGTAATAAGCTCAGTTGGTAGACACATGATCTAGTTATCCTGTGGTTGCAGACTCGAGTCACTGCCAGGCTGCTGTTTTGTGTACAGGGGGATTTTTTCCTTTGGAGTTCTTAAAAGTCCTTTGATTAAAGTCTAGAAGGCAAGGTTCCGTGTGTGAACTCACATGACATCTTGCACACACGTGAAATCCCATCACCAACTTTCAGAAGAGAAGGCCGGTTTGGCTGTTAGTATGGATGACACGTTTACAGAATGGCATGCACCCTGCCATGAAAAATGGAAAGAATGGAAAAAAAAAAAAAAAAAAAAAAAACTGAGCGACTGATGTTGACTGAACGATGTGGGAAACAACTGCATGACACACCAACAGGGGCTCTTCCGTCGATTCTGTCCAGGGAGGCAACCCTCTGTGTAAATGAGAGCATGGACTGTAAAACACTTAGAGCTTGGTCTTTTACTAAGGATAGATGCTATATAAATACTCTATGATGATGACGACGATGATGATGATGATAATAGTACACAACGAATGTTTCTTTTCCACACATGCAGCACTGGAGGGACAGTCTCCACCCACCCTGCCATCGCCACGGAACACCGAGGCGACCCCTGCCAGCCAGCACGAGGCAGGAGGCCTGGACCCCCCCCGGTGATCCTGGGCATCGTGCTGGGCTTCATGCTGCTGCTGCTGGTCGTCTTCATCGCCATGTGCTGGTGGAAACAGCGCCAGCACAAGCGCCACAGTGAGCAAGGAGGGGGGGGGGGGGGGGGGGGGGGGGTGAGGAGGGGGTGGAGAAGAGAAAAGAGAAGAGAGAGTCTTCATCGCCTTGTGCTGGTGAAAACGGCGCCAACACAAACCACAGTGAGCAAGGCGGAGGGGACATGGAGGGGGGGGGGGATGAGAGAAGAGAAAATAGTCTGCATCGCCTTGGGCTGGTGAAACAGCAGCAACACAAAGGCCACAGAGAGCAGGAGAGGGAAGGGGGGTATGAAGGGAGGTTAGGTGAGGGGGGGGATGGGGGGGGAGAAGAGAGAGACACACGCACAAAAACTAGGTAGACTAGACATAGAGAGATGGAGAGATCGATTTCGAATGTGTCTGGAAAAAATAATATGTGTATGAGTGAGGTAGGTGTGTGTATCAATGATAAAGTGATAGCAGAAATGGCCCAGAGGACAAAAGCACCACCTTTCGGTCCAGAGGTCTTGAGTTCGATCCCCTGACCAAGTCAGTCAAGTCAGAGACTTTCTGTTCACAGACAACACCTGTGCAAAGTTGCAGCCTGTCCAGGATGAAACATTTTTTTCATTTTTCTTTTGTTTTGTTTTAATGCATGCATTCACATACAGGATTTGTTTACGTGGCTATGAAACACAGGGCACTTGTAGAGGCTGGAGTGAAGAGCTCAGTATGCTGCTCATGCCAAATCCTTCCCAAATAATCTGTATGGAAACGAAACGTAGGGTCACTTTTATCAAACGGGTCAGGACATGGGGAAAATGGCACTCTAGTGGATCAACAGTCAAAACAGTGAAACGCTGAACATTATTTCTCATACAAGTGGAAAATCCTTGGGAGCAAAGTTCATGAGCTCGAGCCAAAAGAAAAAGAAAGAAAAAAAAAGAGCACAGTTTAATGCATAATATAAAACGGACATTGAACTTTCAACAGTTACGCCTTCGTCAGACATTACGAACAACAGACACCGAACGACATGCAGAAAATTGTGATCCCCCGACTAATCTGAAGTGTGCATCATGTCTCCTGTTGCCTAGAACACACGTAACGTCATTCCCATCACCTCCACAGGTCAGAATATGGAAAGCTGTATGAAGTTCCAAGACCAGGGCCCACAGGATCTACACCGACAGCCTGCGCAGAGAAGTACCCCAACGGTGGCCCCTACCCCCTCAACGGCCTGAATGGACTGGCCCTGGCCAATGGGCACGGCCCTCCTCAGGACGGCATGCCCAGGATCAGCGTGGACATGAGCGCCATGACCCAGGTTGATTCCATGCATCATCCGGCGCATTCGTCCAGCCTTTATTCCGGGAAACTTTACCAGGTGAGGTGGCGTTTTGAATTATAATGATGCCACCAAGCAACATGGACAGACAAATCGCTAGACAAAACACGTTTTGACCTTTTAGGTCTTCTTCAGGCAAGATCAACAACAGTCAGCATATAACGAAAATGAAGAACGAGCAATCACTTATTTTTGTCACAAATTCCGGGGCAAGATGGGCGTTGAATCATTCATTTTTGTTGTCCTGAGTGTTGAGTATCATGCCAGAAGACCTAAGAGGTCGAAATGCGTCATGTTTTGTCTTGTGATTCGTTTGTCCTCGTTGTTCAGGTGGAGCCATGTTTAGATCTGCGCCTTCATTCCCCTCACTTCGCAATTATTATTTTTTTTTTTTAAAGAGTCGGAGAGGATGGCGTTTCTGTGAATGTTTTTACAGGTGGATTCATCATGCAACATCCATCGTATTTGTACAGCTTTTATGTGGTGAAACTCTTCAGATAAATGTTTTCAAAGTTAAAGTGATGGCAGCTGAGTTTTAACGATATTTAACATCCTCATGACATGCTGTGAGTTGATGAGAGCAAGGCAGCTGTGCCCATTGGCCACATTTTGTTTTGGTGACAAGTCTAATAAAGATTCTCCCATTTTTCTGTCCACCAATAAATGGATGCTGGTTTTTTTTCATACTTACTTTTAGGGGAGGGAATTCCAGGGTGGAGGAAGGGGAAAGTGAATCGTTCCCGTGAAAGTTTTTCACCAGTGGTTCGTGGGTCTGACAGTTCGCATCACAACCAATGATATTGTGTTGCACAGATTCTTTTGCATGGTATAGAGTGCCGGTCTTGCAAAGCCTGTGTGGAGTGTGTGTGTGTGGGGGGGGGGGTGGGGGTGGGGTGGGAGGAGACTGTCTAAAACATGATGGACCACAGAACGCTTTTTGGTGTTTGCCCAGCTGACAACCCTCCCAAAGTTTTCTGGAATTTCCCCAATTTTGGAATAATTGCCGAAGTCCCACATGTAGTGAAGAACTCCCAGAATTTCCAAATCTTCTTTTAGATTTGGGGTTTTTCAAGGTTATTTTCGAATGGAGATTATACAGTTTTGCAGAATAAAGCCCACTTGGTGTGTGCATGTTTAGGATTCTGTTTGTGGAGAATGACATTTTCTGTAGATACCTTTCACTTGTCAGCCAAAAACACTAGGGCTTAGAACTGCATTCAGTCAACAGCTGAAAAAACCCCTCTCCTCCCCCCCCCCCCCCCCCCCCCCCCCCCCCCCCCCCCCCCCCCCCCCCCCCCAACCATCCCGCCCCCTTCTTCCCAGATTTTTTACCCCAGAAATTTGGCAGCCATGTGGTTGGTCGTTTCATTGACGAGGGAGGTCTGGGACTTGTTCCAGGGCAACGGGATGCTACCGAACGGCACAATGTCCGGCTACAGCCGCCCTGGCGACCACAGCGACAGCAACTTCAACACCATTTCTCATCACGTTAGTGCCGACAACATCACCGCCTCACAAGGTGACCCCCCCCCCCCCCCCCCCCGTCTGTCTCTACCAGTCAGAAGTGTACCCCCCCCCCCCCCAAAAGATTGCGGGGTTGAAAATGTGGCGTTGTTTGTTTTCCTAGACACCTGATGGACTTTTCAAAAGATTTTTCGAAGTGCAATTTGAATGGGGGTGGTCAAATCCCCACGCACGTTCTTCACCCCTGATGATTGGTGCTTCTGTGTCCTTGATTCATCATCTACTGTGTCCAGTATGAGCAAGACAGATTTTTACGAAATTTCAGATGTTGTAAGATCAAGCCTGTCCACAACTTAAACCCTCTTCAGTAGGCACTTACCTGAGCTTAGTTAAGCCGAAAACCATTGGCAAGATAAAGTAACTCCGTAATTTGAACATGGTTACCCAATTTAAAAATTGATTTAAAAGAGAGGAAAGGAAATAATGAAATGAAAATAATTTTTTTAAATTCCTACGAATATATATGTTGCTATATCATAAGTTTGAAGAATGTTACATGAGCCATTTTCTCAGGGGGGGGGGAAAAATCCTCTTCTTTAGAACTTACTTCGAATCGTTTATCATATCGGGGAACCTCATCCCAGTTGAAATCTAGGTCACTCTAAGCTTCATTACCCAACACTTTCACTAAGTCCTATGCCATAAATCCTACATATCACAGTATCTTCATCACTAAATCTCATTATGAACAGCAGAAATCAAGGTTAGCCATGGTGAAAAACAGCATTTCGATCACAAAACTTTAAAAATTCATAATTCGAGAACTACGGCAAACAGAAGTAAATGGCTACAGGAAGAAGGAAGTCACGTTCTCGCAAGGCTTCCTTTTCTACGAGAAACACGGCGGCGCCCATGGTTGCCATATGTTTTACTGGGCACTGGCAGGCGCTCAGCCTATTGGCCGTGTGATTTCCAGTTGGGCGCTAGCAGTCACGCGCTTATGAAGAAAGGTTAAATTGGTGATGTTTTGATTCGTCTCTTCAGTTCATCTGTTGATAAGGTGATTTAGACATGTAACGTTCTAACATAAAAAAAACAAAAATTTTTTTTTTTTTAAATCATGAACATCATATCTAAGCCACGAAGAACATGGAACTCAACTGGACATAGTGAATAGGGATAGCAAACACACACATGCACGCACACGCGCAAAACACACGTGCATGCACATATGCAAACACACACGGTTATTCAGATACATTTTTCCCATGGACAGTCATTTATTCGAATTGTTCTGATCGACTTGCGTCTTTGCTTGTTCTCTAAGAATTCTGGATTATTGATTGCTTACCCTTTTCTTTCTGGTTAGCCCTGATTTACACCTTGACTTTACCAGTGACGGTAGCCAATGATTTACACCTTGACTTTGACGGTAGCCAATGATTTACACCTTGACTTTACCAGGAACGGTAGCTTTGATTTACACCTTGACTCTACCAGGGACGGTAGCCACTGATTTACACCTTGACTCTACCAGGGACGGTAACCACTGATTTACACCTTGACTTGACCAGGGACGGTAGCCATTGATTTACACCTTGACTTGACCAGGGACAGTAGCCACTGATTTACACCTTGACTTGACCAGGGACGGTAGCCACTGATTTACACCTTGACTTGACCAGGGACGGTAGCCACTGATTTACACCTTGACTTTACCAGGAATGGTAGCCACTGATTTACACCTTGACTGACCAGGGACGGTAGCCACTGATTTTACACCTTGACTTTACCAGGAACGGTAGCCAATGATTTCTTTCGTTTCTCCAGCAATAGTACACACACATACCCCTTTCTCAAAGACCGAATTCTAACAAAGTAGCTCCACTTCCTTTCTCTCCAGGAATCGTGCCCAATGGCGTGGGGAGCATCGTGTCGCTGCAGTACGAGCACAGAACCTGCGGCGAGTTCCCCCCTCACCCGGCCGCCTACCCACAGCCCTCACAGTCAGGCACCTCCCTGTCCAGCTTCACGGCTGTGTCCCCCCGCCACTCCCACCAGGACGACTCGGACTCCCAGTCCGACGACCTGGACTCCCCTGACGAAGAAGAGCCCCTAGCCGGTGAGAGCGACGACCAGGGAAGAGTTGCTCTGCCTGCCTTCACGTCGTACGTCCAGGGTCAAGGACACGGGTGCAGTGGTAGAGACAATGCGGTGAACGGACTGTACGACCCCAGGCCGTGCTATGGATACAAAGGTTCCTACGACTCGATGCCCAGGTCGGCAGTGTCAACAGAGGGAGGGTCAGGGTTTGGTGTGCGCTGGTCGGCGGAGACCGAGTCCTCGTCAATGCACGTGGGCAGTCAGAAAAGGCAACGAAGGCGGCCGCACGGTGGGGAGCGAGATCATGTGATGAAAGATCAGGCGACGAAACACAGATCTATGTAGCAACGGTGAGTATCTGTTTGCGCCGACAGGAATTCTGGGTGAAGCGAGTTTTGGGGAGATGAGAGTTGAACAAGAAAGGGTCGGGGGAAAGAAGGAGATGGGAGTTTCAAGATGGGGGGGGGGGGGGGGGGGGGGGGAATGAATAATTCTTTTGCAAGTATTGCACTGGTGGTATGTGTGTCTGAAAAAAAAATTGCATCACGACCAATGACATCACAACCAGTGACATTTTGTTGCACAATTCTTCATATGCATTTAAGTTGCAAGTATCCAGTGTTATTTCGACCTGTTTTGCAGAATTTGTGATTGTGAGGGCAACCATAAAAGAAGAATTTGTTTCACCTTGTATGACCAAATATGATGGGATTCTTGGCTGTGTTCCACTGTTGGTGTATGTATGTGTTGCCTGTCTTTGCTCATGTATTTGGTGGAACATGGTTTTAATCCATTCCACTACTTGAGTGTTATTGTGTTAGATTGGGTTTTTTTGTTTGTTTGTTTTGCTGTCCCATCTTCTGTGTCACCTCAGGGACAATGTACCCATGTCGCTCATTCCAAGCCCTGGTCCACAGCCCGGCCTGGCCCAGCCCACTGCAGCTTGGGCACTTGCAATCCACAGGGAGCAGTCAGTGTCAAGTCATCAAGAGGCAACCCACCGGAGGAGACACTGCACTGCTGCCAAGTCACTTCAGTGGTGTTCAGTGGTGCCTGTTCTGATCCCAACATACGCAGAACACCACCTACTAAGCCCCCTACAAACGACTCCAACTGCTTAGTCGTGGAGCCCGTGTGAGAGAGCTGTCCCTGGAGAGGGCGCCACTACGTCTGTCTGACGACAGAATTTGCCAATACGGGTGACCCCAAGGGAATCAAATAAGGCAATAGACATGGAAAGGACATCGAAACTGAGGTCAGTAGAAGAGTAGGGCATGAAGGGTCTCGGAATCTGAGACTGTTTAATGCTGATCAGTGAGGAGGATGAAAATGATGCTTCGGATTTCCATTCCTTTTTGAGACTGCATGACAGGGTTGTACTGTATGCTTATTTTCATAAACATATCCCACGTTGACCAGGCCAAAGAAATACAGACACCTGAAATGTTGGTCAGTGACAGTGATTCTTTATTTTTTACGGTAAAAGTCTTGGCTTCATTAACCAGTTTTCATACTTGCCGTTTCTATTCTATGAGGCTAACACTACAAGATATGATGTATGCATCAACACATGATTACGCCAACAAACAGCTTTAAGCCAAACACACAAACAATAGAGCCAAACGAACAAACAATAAACCCACCGCCAAGAAGCAAGTGCGGACATCCTCAGTGGAATAAGCATATGGAAAAAAGCAATTAAAAGTTCATTGAAAGCAACTAAAGCGAAGGGAAAAAAAAAGGCAAATCAAAGTACAACTAAAATGATCAACAAGAAAACGGCATAAAATATTTTAGAATCTCTATGAGACATACAGGAAGTTTGACCAATACTCTCAGAAATGCATCCATAGCAGACTCGACTCTGGGTAGGAGCTGGTCAGGGCAGAAAAATCCCGCATGGTTCTGATGGGAATCGAACTCGTGGCCTCCCAGCCGGGAGTCTGCGACGCTAACCACTTCACTATGGTGGCTGATGCGGTAGACTGTTTTGTCATGGTTGGATGCATTTCTAGTGGTGTTTGTAGTGGTATTTGTGTAGGGTGTTGATTATTCTCTATATTGGCAGACCAGTAAGTTGATGGATCACATTTTCTTGGTGGTCGTCTGTCTGAGGTGTGAGTGACATTTCGAGGGTTGGTTGAGATTTGTGGTCTTTTCCCTTTGATGGTGTATTGCCAATGGGCATGACTGAAGGATTTGCCAAGTTTAGCTGTGCAAGAAAAATGTCAACACTGCAGTTTACTACAAATGCTAACATCAGCTGTGATTACATAGACTCACTTGTTACACACAGCCCCAAAAAGCAAAGGACTGAAATGAATTGATCACGAGTGTTTGAGAGAGAGAGAGAGAGAGAGAGAGAGAAAGAAACAGACTGGCAGACAGAGGGTGAGAATACATGCCTGTTATGGAAAGATAAAGAATGAAAATGTGTGTGTATGAGTGGCAGAGAGGCTAAGAGCCAGAAGGAATGAATGCGTTTGTTTGAAAGGAATAGAGAGATACCAGAAAGAAATGAATAAGCTTGTATGAAGAATGAAAGAGAGAATGAGAGAGAGAGAGAGAGAAGAGAGAGTGTGTGTGTGTGTGTGTGTGTAGGAAGAGAAAAAAAAAAAACAGAAAGAAGGAATGTGTACGAGTTCAGGAGACATTAGAAGAGAGAATTTTTTTTAATGAATGTCTAAGAGGCGGAGCAAAAGTCAGAAAAAAAAAGAAAGTGAGAGATTTGGAGAGAGAGCCAGAATGAATGCAAGTGTCTACAGAACTATTACATACACAGACGTGACGACGATGTTTCCAGCCAAAATTTTTGGACATGACCTGGTGTAGAGTAACCTGAGAATTCAAAAACTCCAACTGCTGTTAATACCAATGAAAAGACATTACTACTTTTAAAGCATGGAGAATGAAATACCTTAACTCTGAGACAATTTCCTGTTTTTCTTCTAAATGCAATCACTATCATGTGTGTATTGAAGAGGAAGTGAATTTTTAAAAGAGAAGTTAATTAGAAAGATGATATAGTTGCAAAGTGAAAAAATGTCACAGTGGGGACAGAATCGGTGTTGTGTACTTAAATCTCAGAAGCAATCTGAAGCGATCAAAGCTAAGTGCATTTTCGTTATTTTGGCCGTCTTTGTTTCACCTGAGGAAGACCTAAGAGGTCGAAACGCGTTGTGTGTTGTCTTGTGACTCGTTTGTCCACGTTTCTCTGGGCGGTTCGCTGACATTTATTTAAGATTTGTTTAGAAAGATGATAGTTTTAAACCCTGTTGGGTTTTTTTTTTTTCTGCATCTTGCATGTCAGGATACTAAATTTGGCAGGTGTTGTATACTTCGTTTCGATTGGTCAGAATTCTCCTGACCCTCCAGTGTCAGGGTGTGAATTTTTTTTTTTTTTTTTTTTTTTTTTTTTTCAGGGTGTGAAGTTTGTAGAGCTTCAGATGATCATGTCTGTTAGGGACTCATCAGCCACAGCATTGTGATGAGTCACTGTCATGTGCCTGTTATGGTCAGAGTAGTCACTGTCATGTGCTGCTATGGTCAGAAGTCATAGTCATGAAATGAGAAAGCCTTTTGAGTGGAAGGATTGGAAGTGAAGAGTGTTGTCTCTTTTGATTGGCTGTTGTTCTAATAACCAACAAGCGTTGACTTTCTTAACAACAGTGTGGCAGCAGATCGTTTCCAAATCTAGAAATCTGAAATTTCCTTCCATTAACTTGAAATGTGATTTTCTTCACAGAAACAGCTGCATGTGAGCTAATTTGTGCTAGGGGTCATTTCAAAAGGGACACACTCGTTTTCACCAGCAGCACGTCACATGAACAATGATAAGGAGGAATGATATAAAACTGTTAGCACAAACATGTCCCGAGTTGAGAAGTTGGCTTTGCCTCTGACTTCAAAAGAAATGGAATTGAACATACATGCTGTATACGTTTTCAGAGGGCGGGTTGGACTTCTTCTTCAACAAGTCGCCAGCCAGTTCCCTGTCCACCGGTTCCGACAACAGTGTCGCCGACCCTCACCCTGACCCCAGAACTCTGTCTGTGTCGGATGCCCCCTCTGTCGGTTTAGCACCGACCACCTCTGCGGGAGGCATGCCGCCCATCGTTTCTTTGTGATATTTGTAACAGCCGGAACTGTCTGCATACCCTTGTAACGAGAGTTTGTGTTTTTTGTTGTCGTCTTCGCGGCACTTCAGGTGGAAATAGTGTTTTTGCTGCTTTTTTTTTTTTTTTTTTCCTTAAACGGAGTGGAATGTCACAGTGGGACAGAAACGGTGTTGTGTACTTAAATCGGGACTTGCCTGTCCGTAAACAAACTTGGCTAGCAGTGCATACCAAACAGCAAACCCTTTCAAATGTTTTTCCACTTTTTTTTGTTTTTTTTGTTTTACTCTTTCAAGCAAAACTCTGCACAGTGCAAAACTAAGCACAGTGTTTACAACACGCTGAAGAGGGTTTTTTGGGGAGGCTTTTTGCTTGTTCTATATATATATATAGAGAGAGAGAGAGACAGGGAGAGTTATGATCCTGTGTCATTTGAATCAGGGCATCAGGCACTGCCTTAGGTGGAGATTATGTGGGCAGGATGCCACCTAGAGATGAAAGTTTGCCAGCAACCTGTCGTGAACATGGCTGCATGTTAGATGCTCCTAATAGCTAGTCATTGGGGTCTGTGGGCTTTGTTTGAATATCAGAGGAAGAAAAAAAAAAAACCATGAAGAAGAGGAGGTTGGAAACACTTAGATTTTCCAGCAGATGTAATTTCTGTTTAAGCATTGTAAGCAATGTTTTTCCCAAAATATCACTCAATGCTGACAACTTCATTCAAATAAAAGTTTAAAGGTCATATTTCCTAAATCGGGCTCACCAACACTCGCACATGTACACACAAAGTGTGCAAACGTCAAAGCCTTCAACAGCAATCAAACCACTGAAGAACAGTTAGCACAAAACAAAATCGACACAAATGAAACATCAAAAAAATGAACTGAGCATGCCTCTGAATGAAGTGTCAGGTTGACTGAAGAACAGTGGTGTGCACAAAACTCGCTCACTCTCCCATGAAGCGTGTGGAGGACTTCGATCCAACCTTATCAGCCAGACTGATCGTCCAGCGGAGGGCAACACGAGTTACGTCCGACTCGTCTTCAGGAGAGTGTGCACGTGTGTCTAAAATGTTCAGCCATGTTGGCTAGTGTGCCATTGAGGAAGTCCGATACATTCTGTTACCCAGTTTATTCAACCTGACGTTATTCAATACAATGTCCCCGCTGCATGCATAATGAGGTTGTCTGCATACATAACAAGATCCTTTTTGCATGTGTTTGGAGGTACACTAGGCTGCAGTGATTGTTGATCCAGCATCTTGTCTTTCATCCAGATCTGTACAAGGAGTCTAATGTCGCCCAAGGGTGCTGTTGCTGTTTTTTTGTTTTGTTGTTTTTTTTTTTTAAATATCTATCGGAAGAATAATTTGGCATCAGTTCCTGTGTTGGCAGAAAGTTCGTGAACACATCATGTCTTCAGATGAAAGTGTGTTTCTGCCAATGCTGAGAAGTATGGGCCTTCCATACTACTTTGGTTATGTTTTAGGCTTTGGAGGTGCTTTGTTGTTTTTTTTTTCCCGTCATCGCAGTCTGCACAGCCAGCAAGCTTTTAGGGAATAAAAGTTTGACGCAATAAGAAGTGTGCACAAGAAGTACAACTTTGGTGTGCAGAATGTCACAGCATTTCCCACACTCTACTGGGAATCCCCCAAACTGTGGAAATCCTCACAACGGTGGACAGGGACAGCGTGGGAATCCCAGGAACTCGGAAGCATGGGGTGTGTTTTTTCTAGCACCGTGGTGGTTCAAGCGACGACGGTCGATCTACCTCTACGATTTTGTCCGGGATGCGGAAAACTGCGAATTCGGTGAAACTGAATGGCAGGTGAAATGAAGTGCATAAAGACCTTTCCCCTGGTCTGGGAAGACCAGCAGCAGAACCTAAACTCGAGATTCTGTGGTGGGGAGGAAAAAAAAAAAAAAAAACACGTACTGTTCAGCGGGGGACTTTGTCCAACTGGCAGAGTTTACCTTCAGTGTGACATTTGATTTTTTTAAATGTGATTTTGCTTCTGTTCAACGTGATAGCATCTCTAGGTGGACGCAGGTTCGACGCCCTGTCGGTGATGGTTGGAATGACAGCGTTCGGCCACCTCAGTGTGTATGTGTTGATTA
Source organism: Conus betulinus (assembly GCA_016801955.1). Lineage (NCBI taxonomy): Eukaryota > Metazoa > Mollusca > Gastropoda > Neogastropoda > Conidae > Conus > Conus betulinus. The sequence goes on from JADBJO010002090.1 coordinate 99,821, forward strand.
GTTACTTTAAGACATGGTGCGGAAGTTACTTTAAAGATATGATGTGGACTGTTGGTTTTTGATATACTATTTTTCCCCTTTCAACACGAGATCACTTTTCAAAGAGAGAGAATGTGGGTGCATGAATGCATGGGTGTGTGCTCGAGTCTGTGTGTATTGTGGTTAGAATTCTGTTGTCAAAGAAATGGCTTGTTGACGTGAGGATGGAGTGGACTTTTATCTATGTACTCTGTCCCTGTACATGTCTGTGCATGTTGGTATGCATATCCAGGATTTAAAGGAATGCCAGTGCTTTGCTTTACGTCTTGTTACTTCCACGTTACAGGGTTTGCATTTACCAGTAATAACCAGTATTTCACAGGTTCAGACAAAATACTGACAAAAATATCTGCCACTGGTACCATGTACTGACTGAATGTTTCCTTCAACAAATATTGGTCAGTTTCATCAGCTGTTAGAGATAAGAAGGCAGACCGCTTTGCATGACTGATTTTCACCAATTTCTGTGACCAGGCTACCCATTTCGTTCGTCTCATTTGCCTTGGCAAGTTAGTCATGTATACAGGTTTTTAACAGTAACCACCACGATCATTGTTCCGAGATTTCCTCTAATTAAAAGGCTTTTCATGGAACTTTTTTTTTTTTTTTTTTAACTGGAATATATTTTTTTTCTCTTGGCGCCGAGTTTAGCCACATAGACCTAGCAGCTAATCAGGAACCTTACCTTGAAGATGAGGCCACCCGACAATTTCTCTCAAAATGCCACCCGACTGACTACGAAAGCTGGTATGCGCTAAGTGAAACTGAAGCAAGTCTGGCATTACTCAGGGGGGGAAGACAGTGTGTTTGGTGATGACAGATGGCGCCTCGGGCTGGCCGGTGCTCTCTTGCACATGGGATTCCCTCAGCGGGTGAGCATGTGCTTGCACATGTCGGAGAGTCTGGGTACAGGGAAAGAACTCTCCGGAAACTATCTAGACTGCCAGGACCGTAAATTGAATTCACTGGATGTTATTTTTGTGGTGCAGTTGGCAAAGGTTGAATCTCGGCTAGACTTTTTCTGAACTAAATTTTACTTCCCTCTCTGAAGAGATTTTTTTAAAGCCTTTTGAAGTTCATTATTTACTCATCATGACCAAAGAACTGGTTTATTTAACCGGAAATGGACCATATAGAGGGAAAACAAATTGCCAGTGAAAAAAAAAAGGATTCTGGGCATCCTTTAGGCCAGTTGTATTCAGTACATGAAAGGATTTTTTTTTTTTTCCAAATAAATCTAGGCCCTAAATGGTTGTAGAATCCATGCGTCTATTTCCTAGACAGTGTCAAATCCTTATCTTTCCAAAATTCAAGAAAACAGTTTCACTACAGGGCTCATGTTTGTCTTTTCCATCAAAAAAAAAAAAAGGTTAGTAGAAAAATCGCATCTATATACTGAAAGAAAATATGTAACATCCTGGTTCATTACTCCTCCATGACTGCTTCGATTTTACTTACTGGCAGTAAAAATGTTAACCAGGATGATTCACATTCAGCATAGCTCAACTTGGGCACACACACTCGTATAAGAATACAGAACATTTGCTTTGGTATCAACATGTATGCAAACCTGTTCAAGAAGTTTCTGAATCATTCTTTGGTGCATTGAATGTATATGCATGATACACTGTTTTATGAATGTTCCAAAACAGATTACAAACAAAAAAAAAGAAACACCTGACGGCTACTCAGGCATGTACTTTTGACAAAGAGTCCAACTCTAATGTTAATCCTTACACTAAGTAAATGGGCCAGATGTACACAAGTGAAATTATGCCACGCATGTGACATCCATTGCCGTTTCCAAATCGACTGAACTTTTACAAACCACAGCCAGAGGGCGTTTTTCTTTTTAGTGTCACCATGGAGGCATCCATTGCATGCAAATTAGTCCACATGTGCTGCACTTCCCCAGCCAGTCGAAGGTCCCAGCTGAGCAGAGTGGGCAGAGGCAGTCAGACTTGGAGTGCACATTGGTGTGCATTCATTCTGCAACTACCCAGGTAAAGTTAACGTTCTACTAGCCAGAGGCCCTTAAGGACGTGGTGTCCCGGTTGTCCATTTTTTCTGTATATGACATTCTGAAGGACAGTTGTTGGGGAGAGAGGGGGGTGGGGGTGGGGGGTCATGCAAGTTCCACTGCACATGCAGTGTGTTCATGACACCCATGGGTTTGGCATGCCAAAGGGAAATTTTGCTTCCGGTTCTTCGAAAACACCACCTTTTGCAAGTGAAACAATAAACAGAGCTAATTCAACTTGACTGGGGATTACGCTGTCCTCCTTAGTGGCGCAGCTCAGAAAGCGGCAGAGACCTTTCTTTTCATAACGTAACAAGCAAATGGAACATCTGGAGAAGGTCGTCGTCTGCAAAAGAAGCCTCCGTCTTTCTAGTGTCAGTATTCCTATCTGCCAGCTGGAATGAACTTTGCACTGACCAGTCGTAACACGGTTTTGCGTTTTTTCGCATAGTTGCAAGATGACGCTTTAATGTACGCTTCCACAATTATCAGAAGTTCAATACAGATTCAGTTAAACCACACTCGGCCAACACATCACTGGTCAGTGATGACCTGCAACCCTGGCAGAGTGATTTGTTTAATGGTTTAACATGTTCGCCTTTCAAATTCTGGGTTTGTATTTTGGTTTTGTTTTCAGCAACGTTGTAATCTGCGCATCTTCTTGGCAAAACTACCTTGCCAATGCTTACAGACACATTAAGGACACACTGACATATTAAGGACACAGTCTGTTAATTCAGGTCACGAGTGTTCCCGTTTTGAAAACAATCTTATCTTTTTATTTTTATTTGCAAATATTTGACTCAATTGAGAAAGACGATCAATACATTCCATACTGCAAAGTTCATGACCCGGAAGTGAATTTTCCCCTAAACCTGTCAAACAGAAGTCTAACCTTTACACCATCTGCACATGTCGTTTCTTTCAAAGTTTAGGGGTTGTTGCTAAATGGATAAAAAGCTGGAAGAGGCTGGCCTTTTTCTTTTAAAAAAAAAAAAAAAAAAAATTTTCATATTCAAGTATTGGGCTGTATGAATGAATGCTTCCTATGTCTTTGCATGCTGCTTGTTGGTTTTTTTTTTTTTTTTTCTTCTTCTTCCTTGAGTCCATCTCATGTACTTCCCAAGCTTACATGCTCCACCAACCGAGATCTTAAAACGAGAATTTGACTCATTTATATATACCCCTTAATTTATGAATGTAAGCTGTACAGTATGCATATATATATATAATAATGACAAAATACATATATCTACTTGTACATGTGTGTGTGTGCATGTGACAGACTCGGAGCAGTATTAGACCTGAACTGTTATCGCATTTGACCTTCTGCACTGTGCTGTGGAGTAGTTAACATTACGATCCTGACGGCCATGCAAGCAACTGTGTGTAGTGGGGTTGGGGTTTTTTTTTTTTTTTTTTTTTTTTTAGTTTTTTGTTTTTTGTTGTTTTTTTTTTTCAATTTAATAATAGTTATTGTATTATTCATGCCATTTTCAAAGCCATGTGCAAGTTTTGTTGTGACGTTGACTGCGACCTTAGGTCACGTAATGTTGCCGATAGTTCTGATGAACAAACGCACGGGTATTTAAGGACAGGGAAATGTGTGTTCGGTGGCGAAAATGGGTTTGAGATTTTAGAAGTAGTAGTCTGCGTGTGAATGGAACTGGAAGTGAGAATATGATTATTGCTACGCTGTCATGGATTTCATTATGTCTTGTTAGGGGTTATCTGTTAAGGAATTCAACTGATCCCCTGGGAAAAGCACTGATTTTTGCCATGTATTAAATTTACATGTCTACACAATACCAGGTGGGCAATCTGGATGGAATTCCTTTCAGTGGGAGGACATTTACCAATGGTGTCAAATTCTGAAGAGCTCTAAGTATAATTAAATCAATATACAAAATTATATGGCAGTCTTTATATTCTGAAGAGCTCTGTGTATAGTTAAATCGATATACAAATACGGCAGTCTTTTTTCCATTTGGATTTCAACTATCGATCATTCTATGTGCCCAGCAATCCAGTATACAGTTGATGTTGTGGCTCATTCTGCACAACTATGGTCACGTTGATATGTTGTAATGAACTCCAGCAAGAGTTGCCCTGTATTCCAAAGCATCTTGCTCCAACATAGGAGTATTTACATGGCACAAAAAGCACTTTTTGGGGGGGGGGGGGGGGGGGGGGGGGGTAGAGAGCAAACAAGTATGATTTTTTTTTTCTTCTTCTCCTTTTTTTTTTTTTCTCTCTCAGCTTCGGTGCCAACTTACACAGTATGAGCAGGGAGTATAGCTTCGGTGCCCCTCAATGCCCCCATTCCTTTTCCCTGGATAACCCAACTTCCCGCCCTCATTTGTACCATGTGTGGCAGTGTAAATTGATGACGATTCAGTTTCTACCTCAGCAGAATGTAGGAAGACATGACTGAAGGTTTTGTATTGTGGATTTTTTTTTTTTTTTTTTTTTTTTTTTTAAATTTCCAGTGCAGAGTGCCTGCACAGGTAAAACTTGGGGGAGTGCCTGTTGTGAGAGTGGGAGCAGTTCTTACGAAAGCAGTGCATGAACGATTGTGACAAATGAAATTTTGGTGCTTGAAAGATGTTGCGCTTTCTTCATATTTTGATTTTTTTTTTCTTTTTCCTTAACCCACCACTGAACCAAGGAGGTTATTTAGTTCTTGGAATGTGATTTACCTCCCATTTATAGTTCCTTCCCCCCTTAATACTTCCCTTCGCAGGTGGTTCATTATGCTACAACAGCTTTGGTTAGACAAGGGAGGTAATTCATCTTTCATTTTACAAACAAAAAAAATGGCTTTCTTTGCAATTCTTGCCTTCAACAATTCATTTTGTTGTTCTAAAACAAAAATGCAATGCACAGTTACTATTTATATTTATTTTCAGTTTTTCATGTGTGAGAAACTCAATCCCTGTTGTACCAGACAATTTCTTTTGTCTTTTTACACTGATGCCTGCATCTCCAATTTTTTTTTTTTTTTAACTGAATTGTGACATGGAGTATGTGTAACGTATGCACAAGGTTGATGGAACTGAATGACTTTGACCACCTTGACCCAGGTGTGAAAGTATGTGCGCGTGCATGCGTTTGCATGCACAGTTATGTTTGTTTGTCTAAACTTTTTCTTTGGAAAGAACATCACTGCTATAATGAGCAAGAGATGCTGGTTCAATATCGTCATTTTAATATTATGCTGTGTTTGTAAATACTCTCGTAAAAAATAAATGATAATGAAGATGGTCATGTTGGTTTTGGTTTGTTTTTACAAAGAATATTGTGCCCACGTCTTGCATGTGTTAAGGCTCTGTGTGTATGCAGCAGATTGAACATGCAAGAGACTACTTTTCATACCTTTTTTTTTTTTTTTTTCAAAATGCACTGTTGGACAAAATTAGAAAGCAAACTTTGGTAATTAAGTTTTATGGAGAGATTGCGCTGGGGGAAATTACATTTCAATGGCGGTCTCCCCACACTGCTCATTCCAGCTCCCTATCCATAGCCACACCCAGGATTCTACCGTTTTCACTCCAGCACTGGCAACCCACAGAGAGCAGTCCATGTCAAATCGTCATGACACAACCTGCCAGAGGAGCCCGGTCATACACAGGGAGCAGTCAATGCTTTGACAACCTGAGGCTACCCACCAGAGGACACTGCCCTGCTTTAGCTACCAATCTTCTGGAGTCTAAATTCAGGAGCATGTGATCAGCTGGAGGTTGGTGGGGCAGGTCAGCTTTTGACTGAACGCATTTCATTTCTAAACACAAACACACACACACACACACCCCTGAGTTTCAGCTCGCAAATGAAGGGTTTAAAGTGCGATACATAATCGGTAGACATACTTTTCAACATCCACATATTGCTGGCGTTTTATACTGCTATACTTTCATCATCCCTGTTTGAAAAAGACACCTGAATACATTTTCAAACAAAATTTTGAGAATTCTGGTTTTTTTTTTTTCACTAAATTCTGGATTGGGGAACTGATTATTTCTATTATTTCTAAATTGGGGAAATTCCAGAAAAAATTCAGGAGAGTTGACAGCTATGTACTGCCGACCACTTTGGTGGTGTTCAGGGGTGTCTGTTCTGGTCCAACACGTGCAGTACACAACCTACTACGCCCCCTACTAATGACAATCGCTCAGTCTTGTAGCCAGAGTGAGCGAGCTTATCCCTCCAGTGGGCGTCACCCACATCCATCCAACAATGCTAACTATGAAGTTGCTGATACCAACAACCCAGACATGAACTCACCTCTGTCAGAGCTGAGGAGAAGAAATCACAACCAAAGTCACCATGAGCGCATGGCATGAAAGGCCACAGACTTTAAGACTTTTCAACAACAAAATTTGATCATCGTTTTGCTAACCTATGAGGAAGATGATGATGATGATGCTAAGGAGTTCCACTCTAGCGAGAATAGATTAGAGAGCAGCACTATATGCCTACTTTCACGATAAATTCTGGCATCAACCAGGCCTGAGTGATACAAACACCTGCTGCAGTGCTGGTCATGGAACTGTAAGCACCACTCTCGGGAGATGCATCTATCAAGTTGGATGAAACTTGACGGAGGCCGGAATAGCTCAGTGGTAGAGCGCCGGACTCGCATTCTTGGGGTTGCAGGTTCGAATCTCCGCTGGGCCGATTCGGTACACAGGGGGATTTTTCCCCTCAGAGTTAACACTGGTTCAGAGACACAATTTCCTATACAAACCTTCGAATGAGTCTATAAACCATGGTTCCATGTGTGAACGCACGCGTAACTCTTGCGCACACATAAAATCCCATCACCAACTTCCGGAAGAGAAAGGCCACTTTGGCCGCTGGTATGGATGACACGTTACACATAGCATGCACCTTCCACAAAGTTGGAGTATGGCCGCCTTAATGGCGGGATAAAAAAAAAAAAATGGTCATACACACAAAACTCCACTTCCTATAGGGCGGGGGGGGGGGGGGGGGGGGGGGGGGGGGGGGGTATCCACAGGAGTATCAGCCTGCGTACACAGAAGCAGCAGAAGATGAAACTTGACTGTGAGCCCAGGAGAGTCCACACAGCAAACTCAGCTCTTGACAAGGGCCAGTCAAGGTTGAAAAATCCCCCAAAATATATGGCTCCGACAGGAATCGAACCCCCCGACCTCCAAGCTTGAATCCCGATAGCAACCATGGCGGCTGGTGAGTAAAGTTTATACTATTTTCATCTTTAAAGCCCAGCTGACCCGAAAGGCCTTGTCAGGGCTGCCAAACGTGCATGGACCCAAAACGTCAGAGGTCAGATCTCGATGAAAAGGTCACATCCTGAAAAGCAACCAAAAACAAACGAAAAGAAACAACACAAACAATCAATGACATGGTAGCTGAACTACTGGCATCCTTCAGATGGATGAACTGGGTGATGCTGTGAGCAGCAGATGCACTACTTAATCTCTCTGTCCCAGATTTTTAAACGTGTAAAAAAAAGCAAAAAAAAATGTAATGAAAAGCAATAGAAAGTTGGAAAACATTACAACAAGTAAAGGCTTCATGGACAGACTGCAGAAGAGAATTTTCACATGGGCAGAGCAGATGGTCTGTGTTCACTATGTACGGTGGGTACAATTTTCACATGGACAGATCAGACAACCGGTGTTCACTATGAATGGTGTACAATTTTCACCTGGACAGAACAGATGGCCGGTGTTCACTATGAACGGTGGGTACAATTTTCACATGGACAGGACAGACAGCCGGTGTTCACTATGAACGGTGGGTACAATTTTCACATGGACAGAACAGACGGCCTGTGTTCACTATGAACGGTGGGTACAATTGTAACAGCCCCATGACCAGATTACAACCAAAAAAGAAAAAAAAAAAAAAAAAAAAAAGAGAGGTGGCAAGTTGTACATCACAATGAAATTATATTGTTAGACAGTTTCCTGAACAGGTATGAAACAATGACATACAAACCGTGGAACATGAAGAAAGACAAACAGAGAAGGAAGAGTCAAAGAGTGTAAAAGTAATAGAAAAGAGGAAATCACCACCACAGAGCTTCTAATGTGTACTGAACAAGTCCTTAAATCATGTGGTGATCATCAGTTGACACAGCACTATGTCATTCAATCAAAATGACCAAGCACAAAAGGCACTATGTTTTTTTTTTCAGCTTTCAAATTTTCATGCATTTCTTCTAAGCAAAATTTCTTTTAAGTATTATATGACGAGGTTTTAAATTAATGCCAACATTTTGACATTAGTGGTTGGCATCTCTACATAAATTTTAATCTGACGGTCAACAAGGAAATGTGCAAGCGAACGTGTATGCGCACATTTTTTAACACAGAAACCAGCTCCCATTGTAGGTCTGGAAAAAAAGGTCAATCTTATGAAATGCATATATTGCGTGCCCCTTCCTTTCAACTGATGACAGGTCAAAACCCCATCAAGAAAAGAACTTTGTTTAATCACAGAGCAGATGACCATTGCTGAATATATGTATAATCAACATTTTCTCATGAATTCCGTTGTTCATTCACACACCTTCACCGGCAGACAAAGCAGACACATTACTGAGCGGAAAGACTGATTATGTGGCTTACAGCCCAGCCAACCACAAACGGCCATATCAGGGCTGTTACGTCATAAAAGTCAACTCTCAAAAAAATACATTTTTTTTTTAAATACTCTCACAACTCATTACGACAGATTTTCTAGAAAAAAAAACACACACACTGGATTTCATCAAAAAATCTTTCTTCCATAGAATCTTAGATCAGATTGAAAATGTTTATCTCTTTTAGAAACATGCATAAAAATAATAAAAACGGAAAAAAAAAAAAAAAAAAAAAAAAAACGCACACACCAGCAGCTGTGTGGAATTTAACCATACTGTGCGATGGCTGGAATTAAAGTTGTGTCCATTTCTTCAGTGATCAGCATTGATACATCAAATAATGACAGCCAATAAAACCATATACAGTTCTGATAACAACAAACAAAAACGGATTCTTAAATTAATCCATTCCACCGTACCACATCAAAAAAAAACACCCCTAATTACAAAAGAGATGTTTACACAAAACTGATCATATTACATGAGACGTTCTTGCTGAAAAGTATTGCTAGGCAGGGGTGAACGGGACAAGGGGAAGGGGAAGGGGTGGAATGGAATGCGCCAGTTTTACAGAAACCCTGTTAACACTCCACGACAGGCATTCAGCCAGGGGACAAAACAGTCATTCTGGGGACGTAAACAGAGAACTTTTTCATACAAACATTTCCAAAAATAACACAGCATTGTTTTTTGCAAAGTTGTACACCCAAAAAGAAATGGGCAACATCATTCACGAACAAAAACATTTGATGTAGTTTCGGACAACAATCATTGCGCCCACAACATTCAGATCAACCTGTGACCTTCGCTGACTGCAAATTCTGTTGTTTATGCACTACTGATAACAGTCATGATCTATAGAGTGTTCTTTTTCTTCCTTCTTTTTTTTTTTTCTTCATTCCATCTTCATTGCCACCTCAGTGGAACTGCACCCACTCCGCTCATTCCCATCCCTCATCCACAACCACTGCGCGCCCATCCCTTCACAGCCCCAGTGCCAGCTTTCCAAAGAAAGCAGTCGATGTCAGGTTATCATAGGCCAACCATCTACAAAGACACAGCACTGCTGTCGAGTCATTTTGGTGGCTTTTAATGGCGCCTTGTCTGATCCAATATGCGCAGGACACACCACCTACGAAGCCCCCTATAGATGACAATAATTGCTTAGTCGTGGAACCAGCACGCCTGGGCTCTCCCTTCCCCGAATGCGGCACACCTCCATCCAAACGACAGTCCCCATGAATTTGCCTGTGCTAGTGATACCAACAGAGCCAAACCAAAGCCAATGACGTGGACAGGCAACTGAAAAACCGAGGTCACCATGACAGCAGGGCATGCGGCACCATAGAAATTTCTCTTTTTTTTTTTTTATGCTGATCGATATGGATGAGGATAATGAAGGTAATGCTACCAATTCCAATCTGGTCTGAGACTGGCTGTACTCTACACTCGCTTTCAAAATGTATCCCAGCGTCAACCAGGCCTGGGAGATACAGACACTTGCAGAACTGGTCAGGAAATTTGAGTGAAACTCTCTAAAGACATGTCCATAAAGTGGATAAAACTCGACTGTGTGGTCCCAGTCTTCCCAATCAAGACCTTGGCAAACTCAACTCTGGGCAGGAGCCAGTCGGGGCAAAACAAAAATGCCACAAATAAATGGCTCTGACATGGGTCGAACCCACAACCTCCCAGCCCGGAGTCCGTGACGCTAACCACTTCGCCACAGCAGCTGGTTAGTCTGTTTTTCCTCTCAGTTGTTTCAGACAATCCCACAATGAAAACGCAAAGCAGTGACTTATTTGGGTAACAGTGATAAACACAGATAATATAAAAGCTCTACAATTCCAAGCTTCTCAGCTGTCTCATAGAAAACGATCTCACAATTAGGCATAAAAATCTCATGCACATATAACTTAACCAATCCTCTTTGAAAAACCACAGATTTTTTCAAAAAAAGAGCCAACTTATATGAATCAAAAAATGAGTTTTTCAATGCAAAAGCTATAAAAGCAAAAGTTCCAAAAGCACACACACGTACGCACACGCGCACACACACACAAATTTGGATTTCAATCTTAAATTGTGCATATAAATTCCTTTTTTTACTATGTATTTCTCCTGAACAATAAACCGCTCCATGACTCACAACCACATGATTTTTCAAAGTTCACATTGAACAATCACAAAATGAAAAAAAAAAAGTGTCATAACTTTTTATTTTCTCAATACGATTTTTCATTTTTAAAAGAAAAAATTGTGAGGCCAAAGGAACAAGAAAATGAAAACACTAAATTTGGTTTCACTTTTACATTCCACAAAAATACCACACACTTGGATACAGATCATCCAGAGGTTCAGTTTAATGCTGGAAGCCATCGATTTTTTTTTTTTTTTTTTTTTTTTTTTTTTTTTTTAAACATATCTATAAAACCTTCCAGCAAAAATTACAAAAGCTGGTTAGACTGCACACACAACAAAAATGTTTGTGCAAAATCTCAATATTACATGGTTGCGTTCATTGCTTCATGTCATTAAGAAAACAAAATCTCAAGAAAACTACTAACAACAAAGAAAGAAAGAAAGAAAGAGAAAAAAAAAAAAAAGAAATTACTCAACGAGTGTGAATGAACTGCTAACAAATATGATGAATATACATGAATGTTTCTGCCTAGGTCAGTCCACACGTATATTATGCTCATCAACATATAACAAGGTTCTTGTTTGCAACTACACCCATACATGAATGTTCCTGCTTATGTTTTTCAATGAACGGGAATGTTTCTGCTTTATCTTATCCACAAAAACAGGAGTGAAAAGAAACACTTTTAGTCCAAACTTTATCAGGTCTTATTAAAAAAAAAAAACACAGGTCTGCCTTCTGGAGGCCGGCCTACAGTTCTTTATCTTGTTTCCTTGACAGAAGACTGAATAACACAGAACAGAAACTAACCACTAACCAACCACAGGTCCCTGCATCTACATGAAATTCAACACAACTGCACTCTGGGCATTTGAAAACACGACTGAAAAGAACAAAATTACTAGTCCAGCTCGACAACATCCAGAGACATTCTTCTCCCTTGGACTTAGAAAAAAAAAAAAAACTGTACACTTAAAAAAAGTGAAAAAACAAAAAAAAAAAAAGCGGCACAAAATCATAAAAGCACTATAAAGTACAAAACGTCAGGCAAACACTGAACATACCTTGATTAAAGGGGGAAAACCAGGAAATGAACAAATTTCACACTGCTGATACGTTCTACACGCTCCAGCAAGTTACAAACTGTAGGGGATGTGAGCTGTTAAAGAGGTCTGCCGTGTCAAGGACAAGGCATCAGGGAAGGCAAGAGCTCCTCCCTCTCCTTCAACCACCTCAACCTTCCCTGAACCAAATCAAGTGACCATTCACTGCTGGGTAGACCGAGCCAGTTTCCAAGCTTTAAAATCCTGTCCCATGTGCTGTTCTAACTCGCCACAGTTAGCTCCGCAGCAGAACACACACAAATGTTACAAATTTCGTTTTTAAAACACAGAAAACTTCTACGATATCAATTTTTTTTTAATTTTGTATGTTTTTAAGAAATGTTTACAAGAAAGTTTTTCCCTTAATTGCTAGACAGTTTTTTTTTTTTTCAAACATGGAGAATTATGACCAAAACAACAAAAAGGATGAAACAACTTTCAGTTCACAACTACCAATCAGACAACAGTTCAAAATAAGCAGGAATATCCAGTTGATGTATCAATTGGACCACAAATTCACACATTTGTAGCAGTAGTACTTTCATTTTACATCCCTTCACAAAACTATGGGATGTTAAAGGAGAGAGAGAGAGAGAGAGAGACGGGGGGGGGGGAAGACAGTGAGTGAGAGAGGGAGAGAGAAAGAGCATATGTGCTTACATACATGCGTGTTTGGGTATGTGCATGCATCCGCATGTGTGTATGTGAGTGCTGCAAGTATCTGTGGGTATGAACATATAATGACACAAAGAACCACCTTTATCATATTAAACACCTAACAGTACTATACATTAAAACAGAGAGGTAACTTTTAAAGCACAACATTATCATCAGAAAAAACATGGTATGTACGCCCAAAGAGGCATCCATTTAAATTAAACATAACCCCGCGATATGTTTGTTTTGCCATATATACATTCAGTTGAAGCATTACACTTTTTTTTTCTGAGAGCATCTAGTTCACAATTTGTAAAAATTTTGTGGATTTAAAAAATCACAAAGCCAAATACAACAACAAACTGAGAGGAAAAAAACCCTGAATACCTGATGCAGTTTACATAATTATATCAACTCAAGATACCATGGATGATTATCAATGTACAGATCTCTTTTTTGTTAGATGTGTACATATAGTCAAGAATAAACCTGTCTTTCTAAAAAAAAAAAAAAAAAAAAAAAGCCATAGCTACCTTAAGGGGCCCTTTTGTTCAAAGTAAACAGCTGCCTTATATTCTGGAAAATAATGCTAACTTTCCTTTTATACTGTGTAAAAATTCTAAAAGCTTCAGTTACATTTCAAGCAATATTGTCTTACGATCTCAGCAAGATGCTATTGACAATTACCTAATACTCTTTCATGACAAAACACGGGGAAACAATGTCATTGTTCGTTAAGTTTGAGCAAACTTTTAGTTCTTTGAAAAATGTCTAAAACGTAGAGCGTAATGTACACAACTTAGAAAAAACCTATTCTTATATTTTACAAAAAGAAAAAAACAGGCAAATAAATGCGTCAGGCATCAACAAACTTGTAAAATGTTTGTGTGATTTGCAAATGACATAAAATGTGCAACTTCTAAGGAGAAAAAGGTTTCAAATGGTCACACACTTCCTTCCTTCTCCTCAAGGAAAACTATCACACAGTGTACTGAATGACGACCCTGAGACCTTGGCCCAAAGTAATATCTGAATATACTCCTCGCACAGAGAGATGGCCAATATGACTAACACTGCAACAGTCCACATAAAACTTTTCACATTACAATATCCTGGATAAAAGAATTGACCAGAAACATTTGGTTCCATCTGACTCATATACCCTGATTGTCCTGATAAACAAACAAACCGTACAATTTCTGCATACAACAAGCTGGGGTTTGGATTTTCAACCAATCAGGAATCTGACTTTCAAACTGCGTTTCCCCTCCCACCTCTTCCTAGCGATTCGCAACAAACAACCTGTGCTGCTCCAGCAACAGATTCCACTCCACTGGCCTTTTTTCTTTTTCTCAAGGTAAACTTTCAGCAAGATTATCCCCATCGGAGCCATCAGAGGGGAACACTGTATCACCTGACGGAGGCGACGCCACGGACACGAGCCAAATACTGATCAGCATCGGGAGAGGATCTGCTTTCAATTGTATGCAACTTTTTGTTTGGGGGGGGGTGGCGTGGGTGGAGGGGGGGGGGGTTTACATCTAAAGAGCCCATTCACTCAGGCAAAATACTGGCACGCCTTCTAACTCAATCTAAAATATATGGAAGAAACTGATCTTTTTAAAAAAAAATGCCCCAGTAGGTGTTTTCCCCCCCCCCGCCCACCCACCTATTAAAATATCTTTTTCTATTGGAATGTGTTTGCATGTGTACATTTTCCCTGAATGGTAATATACCTTTATTTTTTTTTTTTTCTTGGAGTGAAACAAATGAGAAAATGTACACCTGTGTTAGGATACATTACCAGGTGTGTGGATGTCGGTATGAGGGTGCCAGTGTAGATACATGCATTCTATTAGGACAAAGTGTTGGTAACTTTACGTGTGTGCTTGCTTCAGACAAAAACAAAAACATTAACATTTGTGCGCTTCTCTGAAACTTCACATCAACAGCACATGTCCATGTGTCAATAACTACAGTGTCTACATGAATGAGTTCCCATGAAATATCACAGACTCTGCGCATGTGTGTGTGTGTGTGTGTGTGTGTGTGTGTGTGTGTGTGTGTGTGTGTGTGCTCGCACATAAGTATGGGCATGTATGTGTATGCATGAATACATATATTATGTATGCGTGTGTATGCTGCATGCATGTTTCCTCATGCTATGTCAGCATATGGCTGTCCCCACCCCACCCCCACCCCCCCCCCCAAGTCCCAAGTAAGCACTCTCAATAGCCACTGGGTTGTCCTCCTTTCCTGAAGTCACTGGCAGCGTACAGCAGACCGTCATGACGAGCGATGGCCTGGACGATGGAATGGGCCCAGGGTGGTCGACTCCAACTGGTGGCCTAGCTTGGCCAAGCCGTCCAGGATCGCCTGCAGAGGGGTATGTGACAGCACATTACATTCACACTTCATGAATATTCATGACACATCTCACCTCCTCTGGCCCCCTGGCTGATCAGATGTGGTTGGCATACCATGGACTAGTCCGCAGCATCTCAGTTCACGCTTCTTGGCAAGTCACTAACTCAGTCTAACAGACAGGTACACAGGCTTTAATTGAGGCTGATGCTATTATCAAGCCAAGCTGTACTGCTTACAACCCAGCCAACCGCAAAAGGCCATATCAGGGCTGTCACCACATCAAAAACAATGCCTGTCCAATTGTTCAAAACAGAAATCATTTCAAAATTGTTGAGAACAATTTTTTTTTAAGTAACTCTTCCCATTCAGTTCCAGATGAAGTGAAAAATGTCAACTTTTTTTTTTTTGTAAATCTCAGAATCGCATGATGGGATGTCTCTGAACAAAGTCTTTATTAAGTCTGCTGTGAAACGCTTCCAGCGAACATCATGCAAGTCCCAACATTCCAGAAGAATGTGCTTCCCAGTCTAACACTCATCGCATGGTATACACCAAGGAGCATCTTCACCATTCAAAAGATATAAAATGAGCATAAAAACTGCGGCCTGTGTGAGGTCGACAGAAGACAAGTCTCTCCCTTGCAGGCCACCAGGTCCAGATGGTAACAAAAAAAATCATTCAGGTCTGGATGGATCTGGAACAGTTTGTTCTGCTCAGACCATTCCTCTGGCCGCTGCTCTTTCACCTGTTTCTTAAATCTGGGTTTCAGACCTCTGTGAGGGGAGGTCAGACTGGAAAGCTTTTTCTACCTGGGGCATCCCCGGCTACCTGGTGATGCTGCTCTCAGGCAAAGCTCAATTCCAGCACACACTTTGACTTCAGTCATCACAACCCCCTGTGAATGACACTCGCCCAGGCACCCCATTGATCATATTGTGGTATGTAGTAACGACGGACATAGGACGTGGGACAGAAAACACGTGACGGGGAGAAGAAAGTAACCACCCACAGACAAGCTGATTTTGACTGTGAAGTGCAACAACTTTTGCTGTGATCAGCTGCCTATGAGCTTTGGCCAGAGTCAAGCACCCCCCTTTTGGGCAGGATTCTCTGTGGACAAATTAAATCCTAAACAAACCAAAAAACGGGGGGAGCCACAAGGCCTGGCAGGACGACACAGATGGTACACACTCACCTGATCAAAGCCTTCCTCGTAGCGAAGCTGGACGGGCAGAAGTGGTGATGTAAGCGCAGATCGCGGACAGCCTGATCCACGCCTTGTCCCAGCCACAGCTCTCGTGCACCGCCACCTGACACAGGCATGTGGGGGAGTGGGTAAGACAGGACAGAGAAATAATATATACGCTATATGGGGTAAGAAGAGACACAGAGCCAGATAACATATGGCAGGGGGGTAAGGCAAGACACAGAGCCAGATAATATATGGCAGGGGGGTAAGGCAAGACACACAGAGCAGATAATATATGGGGGGGGGGGGGGGGGGGGGGGGGTAAGGCAAGACACAGAGCCAGATAATATATGGCAGGGGGGTAAGATCAGACACAGAGCCAGATAATATGCGACGCTCCACCACAAAATGAGTCACATTGCACCGGAGGTCGTTTTTGAGTTATTTATATCTTTTAATTCTACGATAAAAATGCTCTCCAACAAAAAAGACAGATTGTAAATCGGACTATTTTTGGCAAAGTTATTGTGATTTGAAGTTTAGACCCCGTCAATACAGCGAAAAGAGAAATCGCAGCCGAAAAGTTTCAAAACATGTTCATAGCAACCAAGTACTTCTAATTAAGATATCTTGTTGAAAACTTGGCACAAACATGCACATGACCATTCTGTATCACCACACAAACTTTTGGGAAAACATATTGACATTTCTAGATTTTATTCAAAAAATAGATTTTTGGATAAATTGAAAAATAACACAGAGAAAAGAATAAGCTGCTTTAGATTTATATCAGTAAATTAATTCACATAAGCATACTATTTGAGGTAACCTTTTGTGTGCTTTTATTCAGTAACTGCTAGTGTAAGATCTTAAGTCAGAAAATAAAGGAAAATTTTAAAAAAAAAAAAAAAAAACATAACCTAAAAAAGATACTACACTGACCGCGGCAGTAGAATGCAGCTTCCCTGACCATATGAAGTAGTTTGAACACATATGAGAACAGTAGTAATTCCCACAGGAAGATACTGTTCTACTCACAGTACTGGACTAGTGACTAGGGCATGGGCAGGGGCTTAGGGGCAGAGAATGTCCTGTGCGTCAGGTCTGATAAAGGGTCTGATGTGCTGGCGTAGGTACTCTCTACGGTCAGCTGACAATCCAGGGGGCTGAAATTTGGCAGGGAGACTGACCAGACAACGCCTGGCAGTGTCCACACAGTATGCTAGCTGGATCTGTTCCTCTGCACTCAGTGTGGTTTTCACATACACAGTTCCAGGAGCATCTGAGGAAAAACGGAAATGAAAATATTTTTTCATTCCCTTCACTGCCTTAAAATACACATCAAAAAATGCTTGCCAGTCATAGACCATGACTTTCTCTTCCCCAGCCTCTGTGCCAATGATCTGCGCCCGATTGATGCCCTTGGTGGTGCTGCTGCTGTTGATGACATGGCACAGGTCGTTGAGGCAGTGAACTTCACAACGTTTGAAGCGTGGCTTCAGGAGGCTGAAACAGCAATCAGGAGCAAATTTGGTGTGGCGGGCAGGCATGAAGTTGACGGTGATGGAGGTGTGAAGGGCCTGCATGACTCACCAGGCCAGGTACCACAACATGGACTTGGTTTTGTTCTGGTCGCTGCAGTTGTCACAATGTAGATCCACCTCCCATCCCCCCCAATGCCAAAATGCTGGAAAAAATTGTGCAGCAGAGAACGCACCATACTGGACCCCTTGTCGCTGGACATGCCTTTCATCAATGAGGTAATTTATCTGCTGTGGAAGACCCTTACAGCAGACTCCAAAGATGCCGCACTTTATGGGGACCAAAACGTAGATAGGACCAGGCTGGAGAGGGCTGCTGGGCAGATGGACTTGCTGGGCAAAGTCAAAGCTGTAATGCATCCTGGCTGCCAGCTGTTGGCAGGATGGGGTCCCAGCTCAGTGATGTTGGCAGCAGCTGTTGCAGCTTTGCTGTGGTCCACCTGCCTGTTGTAAAATGTCCGTTCTGCCTCAACAACCTCTAAGTAAGCCAGCTGATCCCGAAGCCTGGCACCACTCTCTTCTTCCGGGAGACCAGTACTGCGACGGATCTTCTCATTGTTTTGTTTGCACTGCCAACACAGGTCCCTCACTGGGTTTCCAACAACAATGAAGGGAAGGTGCTGCTGCCATATTTTGAAGAAAGAAGTCTTCCCAAGCACACGGTGACCTGAAACATACACACACACACAAGCAGTAAAGCGGTCAGCTTGTTCTGACTAATCCTGAAACAGTGTTGAATTCTGTTCTTAGCAACACTTACCAGAAAACGGGAATTAATCATTCTACTTGAAGAAAGGTAACCTGTGTCTGTATGTGACTGAAGTCTGTTTACTTTTAGTTTATTGGCAAAGCATGTGTAATTGTTAGCAGTGAATTCAATCAACTTTTGTGTTAATAATGTTACTGTAAGCTAAAGATAAAAAGAAGTTAATGTAAGCTGTGTCAGTGTGTGTGAAGTTTTTTTTTTTAGATTTATTAGGAGAGTGTGTTTAACAATTAGCTGTGACTTCAATCAACTTTTGTGTTAATGATGTTACTGTAAGCTATCTCAGTGTGTGAAGTCTGTTTTAGTGTTTATTAGTAAAGTGTGTGCAACTGTTAGCAATTACTTCAATCATAAACAGTGTACACAAAATTCTTCTTGATTCAGATTTAAATCAATGGTTCACAAACTAAAAGCTGCTAAACATGTGACATTTTGTCTGTTTCAAAGAGTCTTTATGCAGCAGTCACAAAATAGTTCTGCCCAAGAAATATATTGACAATTTAGTATAAAATACTCAGTTGAAAATAAACTGAAATTAATGAATTGTAAATCAAATGTTCATAATATTTCCATTTTAATATACCACTATAACCAAAAGGTTTAAAATAAAAAGGTGAAAAAGTAAAATTAAATTCATATTTTATAAGCTAAATATCAAATTTAATTCTAGTAGACAATGTTAATCAGTTGTGAAACAGACAGATATGCATGATGAGACTGAGTCACAAAAACTGAAAAGAGTAAGGTGAGGAGAAATAAAAAAATAAAGACTCCATTGGGAAAAAATAAGAGAGAAAAGAAAAAAAAATAACAAAAATTAAGGATTAACAAAACTAGAAGTTCTAGTTCTGCAAATTTCTGATTCAGTGTTATTTGCTTACCCATAAATAAACTTAAAAGATTCCCTGCAGACAATCTTGAAGTTGACAGTGTATGTGTCGTGCGCTGATGTTCTCTGGTGTTCTGGCGACAAGGCTTGCCCACAGTGATCTCCGAGTTGTTCATGGGGGTAAACGCAAGCATTCCAAGCAGCACCATGTCCTTCTCAGCTGAAAAAAAGGTCTTATTTTTGAGTCACCTTAGAAAGAGTTAGTTATTACAAATGCCTGGTTAATTTGAACCTCACAATACACACTAAAACCAAAACACAGTAACACACAAGCACACACTATTAAAATAGCCTCTTGCCCACTCATTTACACATGTGTGCATACAGAAAACACACACACACACACACACACACACACACACACACACACACACACACACACACACAATCAATGTACGCACTACACTGCACAATCATTCATTCATACACAAGTGATACACAAAGCACACACAAGCATACACACACACACACACACACACACACACACACACACACACATATTGTACAGTGTGCAATTACTTAATCATGCAACTGACACACATAGTATACAGATACATAAACATAATACTACCACGTACCAGCATAATGCGTTCATTGAAAACAAACATATTGATCACAATTAAATTTAACAGAGAGGGCTTCTCTCTTTAGTCTTTATGATTATTTTTTTGTTCAGCTACATCAGCTTTAAGCTTATGGTGTGTGTGTGTACTGTGTGTGTATGTGAGTGTATGTGAGTGTGTGTGTGTGTGTGTGTGTGTGTGTGTGTGTGTGTGTGTGTGTGTGTGTGTACATCTTGTGCATAATACATTGTGTGTGTGTTAATAGAATCACTGTATGAATATGTGTGTGGGCATAACATTATGTATGTGTGAGTGAGTGAGTGAGTGAGTGTGTGTGTGTGTGTGTGTGTGTGTGTGTGTGTGTGTGTGTGTGTGTGTGTGTGTGTGTGTGTGTGTGTGTGTGTGTGTGCGTGCATGACTCATCACAATGAGGTTATGCTTTTGGTTTTATCATGTTTACCTTGCCACAATTAAACACAAATCAAACAATTATGCAATGACAGTAAATATTAACTGAATTGTGTGCTTACCTTCAGATAATTCAGCCATGGGTCATTCTCTTTGCCAGTATTTCATCAGAAGTGAACTGTGCAATGCATCCCTTCTTTTTGGACACTGGCTCAGCACTGTCAGTTTCACTGCTTTGCTTGTCAGTCACGGCACTGCTTGCACCTGCCACATGGCGATTTCGACACTTGCAGTCGAAAGCTTCAACTTTCTGCCTTTCAGCATCAGGTCCAAGTTGTCTATGTCGGCATTCACAAACAGATTGGGCTCTTGAACTTGGACGAGTGCAGGTGCTTCTTCGTGATCCGAGCCGGTCTCGGAGCACTGACTGTCAGTCACTCAGTGTCACTTCGATCACCCATTTCCTCTTCGTTGTCGGTAGAAACACTGCCATCGTCGTCCAGGAAATATTCAGTCACCAGCCCGTAAATGTCATTTTCATCTGATGATGAAAAAAAATTTTGGCATCGCGAGCCGATCTTGTTAAAAAATCACAAATATTTAGCCCTAAGATTTTCCGGCGTGCTCGCTTTGGAAGCCGCCATTGTTGCTTGTGTTGGTCATGTGAACGCTTTTGGGCCAACCATCAGTGGGGAATCCCACCTTAGTGACGCTTTGTTTACACGTCATACCCCTTTTTTAAGGACGATGATTGGCTTACACCATGGAAATTGACCCCTGAAAGGGTTTCAGTTTAAAAATAGAGGTCTAGACCTTTCCAACGAGGTATCATTCGACAGGGTCCATTCCAATATTTCGGGGGGTGAGAGCATGTCAATTTTGATCAATTTTATCGGTTTGTAAGCTGCCAAAACAAGAGGTTATGTGTTTCAAAAGTGTTTTTTTTCGGCAAAAAGAAACATATTTACACTTTAATATTTGTATGGAAGACAGAAGAAAGGCTGTAGGTTAATATTCCATTAAAATCTAAAAATCCATAACCTGACCCCCATCTGCCTAAAATCGGCCCTAGCGAAAAAAACTCGGTGAGGGACAATGCGACTCATTTCGTGGCGGAGCGTCACATATATGGCATGGGGGGGGGGGGGGGGGGGGGGAGGGGGTAAGGCAAGACACAAAGCCAGGTAATATATGGCAGAGGGATAAGTTGAGAAAGAGAAATAATACATGCTAGGGGTTAAGGCAAGACACAAAGCCAGGTAATATATGGCAGAGGGCTAAGATGAGAAAGAGAAATAATACATGCTAGGGGTTAAGGCAAGACACAGAGAGCCAGATAATATATGGCAGGGGGATAAGGCAAGACACAGAGCCAGATAATATATGGCAGGGGGGTAAGGCAAGACACAGAGCAGAGATAATATATGGCAGAGGGCTAAGATGAGAAAGAGAAATAATACATGCTAGGGGTTAAGGCAAGACACAGAGCCAGATAATATATGGCAGGGGGATAAGGCAAGACACAGAGACAGATAATATACGGCAGGGGGGGTAAGGCAAGACACAGAGACAGATAACATACGGCAGGGGGGTAAGGCAAGACACAGAGACAGATAATATATGGCAGGGGGGTAAGGCAAGACACAGAGCCAGATAATATACGGCAGGGGGGTAAGGCAAGACACAGAGCCAGGTAATATACGGCAGGGGGGTAAGGCAAGACACAGAGCCAGGTAATATATGGCAGGGGGGTAAGGGCAAACACAGAGCCAGGTAATATACGGCAGGGGGGTAAGGCAAGACACAGAGCCAGATAATATACGGCAGGGGGGTAAGGCAAGACACAGAGCCAGTAATATACGGCAGGGGGGTAAGGCAAGACACAGAGCCAGGTAATATATGGCAGGGGGGTAAGGCAGACACAGAGCCAGGTAATATACGGCAGGGGGGTAAGGCAGACACAGAGCCAGGTAATATACGGCAGGGGGTAAGATGAGACAGAAAAACAACATATGCTAGGCAGGGGGTAAGATGAGATATAGAGCTAGATAAAAAAAATATATATATATATATGGCAGGGGGTAAAATGCGATACAGAGCTAAATAATATATATATATATATATATATATCTGGCATGGGGTAAAATGCGATATATAGAGCTAGATATATATATATATATATATATATATATATATAATGCTGAACAATTAAGTAGTGGAGGAAAAACAAGTGCAGGTTAACAATTCTTCCATCATTATAGTAATGACTTCGCAAAGATTTGAAAAAAAAAAAAAAAAAAAAAACCCACTGAAGATGAAGTAACTAGGAAAACGTATATTATAAATATGAAAACCCTTCACTAGCTGCATGAGGAAACTATCGCAATCCCTCTCGAAGGCAGATCTATATGGCAGGGGGTAAGATGAGATATAGAGCTAGATAATATACACATATGACAGGGGGTAAGATGAGATATAGAGCTAGATAATATACACATATGACAGGGGGTAAGATGAGATATAGAGCTAGATAATATACACATATGGCATGGGGTAAGATGAGACAGAGAAACAGTATATGCTAGGCAGACGAACAATATATGCTAGGCAGGGGGTAAGACGAGACAGAGAAACAACATATGCTAGGCAGGGGGTAAGAGGAGACAGAGAAACAACATATGCTAGGCAGAGAAACAATATATGCTAGTCAGAACCCAACTATAAACTGTCAAAGGGAAGAAACTGCAACAAAACTGTCTCCAGAGTCCCCAGTATCAAGAGTGATCACCCTTTAACTCATGGGCAGAGCTGTGAAAAATGCATTCTGTTGGGGAAAAAAATACATCCAACCCTCTCCATCAGACAAAACTCAATCGAGCTGATCATTAGAGCACTTTCAGACGAGAACCTTTTGTTTCTGTGTTTCATTTTCAACGCTGCTTCAAAGACTTTACCCCTTGTCCATTCATTCCTGCCACACCCATGTGGAGCTACACCAAGACTCCTGTCACAGCCCAAGGCCTGGCAGGCCACAGGGAGCAATTCATATCAAGTCCCCAAGAGCGACCCACCAGAGGAGACACTGCATTGCTGCTGACTCACTTCACAAGTGTTCAGTAGTGCCTGTGCTGATCCAGCATTTTGCCGGGACACCACCCAGCGCCCCAAAGTGATCACTACAGTTGCTTAGTCAAGGAGCCAGCAAGGAGAGATCTCTTCCAGAGGGTGGCGCCACCTTCATCACATGATAACCCCTAACAACATGACAATACCGACAATAACTCCTAAGAACATGACAATACCGACAATAATCCTAATGAACATGACAATACTGAGAACAGCCCCTAAGAACATGACAATACCGACAATAACCCTTATGAATATGACAATACCGACAACAGCCCCTAAGAACATGTCAATACCGAAAACACCAACGTGAACTAACCGCAAGCCTCACTGAGCAGAAATTGAAACCACAAGAGCAGAACATGAACGACCAGAGGATCTTATAGGTTGCTGCTTCACATCATATTATCACTTTTCCAACTTTTAACAAAGACTTAGAAACAAAAATGTACACACGCATGCACATGCATACATGCACTCTCTGACACACACACTAACTTACAAAAGCCGTTGAAGTGGTAATTCTTGACCCCCCGGCCGCCCCGACAACCAGGCGCACATCCCCGTCTGGAGTGATAATGATGGCCGGACACATGGACGACAGGGGGCGCTTGCCTGGCTTTATGAAGTTGGCCGGCGAAGGAGGAAAGCCAAAATCGTTCGTAATGTTGGGAGAGGAGAAATCATCCATCTCGTTGTTGAAGACAATCCCCGTTCTCAAGCCTCTTTGGTAAGAGCCAAAACTGAAGCGATACAGTACAATATATATCCAGTGACGATTGATAGCTGGGACAAAAGCAGTGGGGGGAAACATGCAAAGGCAAACAATTCCTCGGTCATAAAAAGCATTACATCACAAAAATTATGTAAACAAAATACAGGAAGGGAGCTGAAGGCGCAGGAAACACCACACACTTTGTTGGGTGATGTTCCTTGATAAAACACAAATACCGCGGGAGGGCTGCCACAGTCACTGAGAACCCTTGACCTTTGAACAGTCCTACCCAGAAGACCAAAGTCGACTTTTGTCCGGCATAAACAAATGGTTCTGTTCAAAATACGATATTCAATGATTCCAGCTGCTGCCAGCAAAGTGTTTGATAACCGTATTTCAATGGCATTCTCTTCATCCCGTCTCTCCTGTTCCTCTCCCAAAAACCATCGCCGTTGAGTCATTTTTATAGTGACTGACGATTTGTCCACTTGCACCCGTTCTTTTCTGCACTGTACGTCTTTTTCGAAGTGATCATGAACTTGTTCACCTGCATTTATTTGTTTCCACATTATATGTTTATTCCCTTTGTTTGTTTGTTCTTGTTCTACCTGAAAAAAAAAAAAAAAAAAAAAAAAAAAAAACAGGCTGTTTACTTCAATGTTTGTAGGCCTTAATGTGGCAGCTCAGTTCTGATTTACTTCCACGTTCTTCAAAATAATCTCACTGCATCTTGTTTAACAGACGGTAACTCCTGGTAATCTATAATCTAAAAGCAGTTTCCAGAGTCAAAAACAGGGTACGAAGAAAAATTAAGCAAGACCTTACAATAAAAAAAATAATGAAAATAAAGGAATGCAAATGGCAGAACACCAACATCACATTCAGTTTGCGGTCCACAAGTCCAACTGATCAAGAAATACACTTAGAATATGAATTTCCCGACCAGAAGTAGCTTTCAGATACACTTACCCATCGAAACAAGTGTCTCATTCCTACTTTGGTTCAGGCCTCTCCAATCAGGAGCCAAAAAAAACTTGTTACTAAGGGGATGAGGGGAGCTAATCTAAACCTCCTAACATATCTGAGTCACCTCCCTTCCAAAATTCACTTCTGGTTATTCAACAGTTTCGTCTCCCTTTTCTGCAACTTTCCTCACGCCACAAGCTGGTTAACACCATGAATGGAGTTTTTATCAAAAGCCTGTTCATGCCACATCTTCTCTGCCTCCTTCCCATCTCACCTCCCCACTCATTCTCTCCCCTTCCTTCCACCTCTTACCACCTCTCCCAAACCCCTGACCGTCCCCCCTCCCCTCCACCACACACACACACAAAAAAAAAACGTTTATGGCACATGCAACTCACTGTCCATTGATGGTGTCTGTGACGGACACAGCCGACCCCTCCATCCACCACCGACAGGTGAGCCGTGTGGTGGTCAGCTGATCGTAAAAGGTCGGCCCGTAGTACGACGTGTTGTGCGTCGAGTGTCCGTGATCTGGGATCGGATCTCGTCAGCGTACTCGTGTGACGTCAAATTGGCCACCAGCTGTGCAAACGGGAATGCTTACATGACTGGCAGAATAACCGATTTATTAGGAAAGGTTATCCTACATGAGATGCCGGAGGAAGGGGGGGGTGGGGGGGGATGTGGTGGGTTGGGGAGGAGAGATATACACTAACATTTCTTCCACAGTGACTTGCAGCCACAAAATTCCAAAGCAATGCTTCCGTTTGCCTTCCATCTGCATGCATGATAGGTGAATGGGTACCACAATCAGCATGGCTCTGAGTTATCTGCCTTACACCGTCTCACTTAGGAAGCGAAAGCTAATGTTTTCATTTTATTTACTACATAAATTACAGCACAAAAAGAAAAATGAACACAACCATTCTGTTACAAGCGACTGCGGGAGGAGAACATTTCACTGCATTATTTATGGATTACCTTTTTCCCCCCTCTTTTTCGGTGTCTTTCCCCTCTCCTCCCCTCCCAACCCACCTACCCCAAGGGTAGCTTTGCACCCCTGCTGCTCGTTGCACCGTCTCATACACAGCCAACCCCAAGACACACCCCATCACCACCCCAGTACCAGCAGAGCACATTGCCACAAGCAGCAATCAGTACCAGGTCGTCAAGAGGCAACCCACCAGAGAAAACCCTGCGCTGCTCAAAAGTCACTGTGGTGGCATCCAATGATGCTGGTATATCTGATCCACCACAGCCATGCAGGTTGTTACCTTCTAAGCCCCGTATAAATAATGAAAATGATTCTTTTCAATAATGAAAACGCTTTGGTCATCAAGCCAGAGCCCCTCTCCTCTCCCGAACCCTCCCCCCTCCCCCCAACTCTCCACCAGGTGCCACCATGTCCACCCAACAGCTTGTCTTCATGATGAACTTGGTGAAACCAAAAACATGGCTCAAAATACTGGTTGTAGGACAGCTAAACTTCCTGGTGGACAGGTGGCAATGCCTTCTTTCCACTTGTCCGTTGGGCAACCAGTTTTTTTTTTAGTGGGGGGCGTCTTACCACTCAGCTTTGCTGTTGATCGATTGCACCTCTCCGTTTCACTTGTACAGTTACAAACCCTTCAACACCCCAACCTCCCACTTCTTTTTTTTCCTGAATGCAATCCCAGGAGTGTGCTGTCCCACTGTGAAAAGGTGTGTTCTTCTGCGTATGCAGGTTGATACTCCTGCGGATCCTCCTTATATGGACAGACAAGTATTAATCCCATCTACCCAGCAAAGGGAGTGGAGTTTTTGTGTGTAGGACCATTTTTAATCCGGCATCAAGGCAGCCATACCCCATCTTCAGGGAAGGGCAGCATTGTTGTTGGTTAGCATCAAAACGACATTTGCTGCTTTATTTCTCCCTCACAAGTAAATTTTACATATGTGTAGAGCGTGCCATCATTACATTTTGTCTTCTCACTTGTCTGCATTACCAGTGGTCATGTTGATCATTACTTTGGGAGGGCAAGTAGAAATCTGTGGGGTGCAAGTAGGTTTTGTGATCTACTTGTCCACAGAACACTTTAAAAAAAATACCTAGTGGTTTCTAACCCTGCCAGCAACTGTTGGAATCTTATGACGGGGCCTGGACATTGAGAGAAAATCAAAACTTAGGTGAGCAACATAGCCGGGCATAAAGGACCACAGAATTTGAAACTTTATTTCCTTTTTTTTTTTTATTTTGAATAATGCTTCTGAGATTAATTCAGGTGTGATACTACATCACAGGCCTTTACTCTATGCTTCCATTCAAAGTGTATTCTGGCAACAACCAGGCCAGACAGATGCAGACACCTGCAGTGTTTGACATGATGCTAAACCACCATGCCATGGCAACTGGGTGTTGTTGGTATCATCCATGACATTCCTTCTATTAATGAGCGTACGGCTGCTTTTGTTGTTGCTACTGGGGTTTTTTTTTTTTTATTTTTGTTTAACAGGTCATCTAAGCAGCCAAAATCCTTTTTTTTTTTTTTGTTTCTTCCCGGCAGGGATGTAATGATTTTTCTTCCTTTGATTTTTTCCCCTAGAATGCCAATTTTACATTTATTTCCAGAACCAGGCTTGGGGGGGGTGGGGGGGGGGTGGGGGGTGGAGGGGGGTGGGTGGGGGGGGGGGGTGGGGGGGTGAGAATCCAGAACACCTCCAGCCCCTCCCAGAACCTCTAGACCCTCATCTCCTAAGAATACTCCAAGCCACTGCCATCCCATCTGCCCTTAACTTTTTTCAATGGAATTTAACAACATACTATTAAGCATGTTGTCTGGTGAATTAACAGAAGGAAAGTTTGAAAAAAAATAGTAACATTTGTATGAAATGCATAACTTTCCAACACTTAGTATTTGAACATGACATACAGAATAAAAATTGTTTGTAACTGACTACAGACTAATATAAAACAGAACTGGTGTGCTTGTGAGCGTTTGGTTTGGTGCTCACCTGTCTAGAATGTGAAAATAATAGGCGAAAAAACAGGTGACACATCCTGCTTGTCATTCTCAAGAGTTTTTTCACAAATAATCCAGTCAACGATGTTCCACAGTATCCAGAAATAAGTTACAGCCTTTTTCAAAGGAAAGTCAGAGTGCATTACGCTCATCTTCAATGCAGGTAATCCAGGTAAGAATGAATAAGGTACAGTTCATTTTTCACATTGAAATCATGTGCTAATAATAACACACACACACACACACACACACACACACACACACACGCGCGCGCGCGCACACACACACACACACACACACACACACACACACAAAGGTCGCCATCAACAAATGTAACAGTTAGCCCACACTGTCGTTTAGGTCTGAAAGATTCAGGATCATCTGGAAGCGCTACATTGAGTTTTTCTCCCCACTGAATGGCATCTTGAGATTCCCTTCACCCTTACGCGCTCATCCAGTCATTGTCCATGTCGATCTCAAAATCACGATTACATGGTGCTTGACCTAAATCACAACTATCATCCACCACACCCAGTTCATTCAAAATGCCCATAACTTCTTCTAACTTTTCTTTTTCCACAAGAAATTCAGCAAAAACATCTTCCAACGAGTTTCTAATGCTGTCACGTTCTCCTTTGGGCGCTGCCATTTTTGTTTGCCAGATGAGTCTAGTCGCGCTAAGCATTACAAGCTTCTACTAACCATAAATTAAGCTAAAACGTTGAAAATCCATGTTCCGGGGCTTGCTCAGTCATTCATGCAAATTAGTTTGTCACTGAGCCTTAGTTTCGTATCTGTGTGTGTCGTTGAAACTAGGCTCGCAAGGTTCACCCTGCGTCCCGATAACCAGTGACGGCCATGACGTAATGGCGCAACTTATGTCACGACAACCAGCGTAAGGGTTAACATCTCTATGGGACCGAGAAAGATGGTGTTATCAGGGGTGGGACTCTCCATAAAGAAAAAAAGAGGAAACAGTCTAGGAGGTTTCCGGGGGCATCCCCCCACCCCCCACCCCGGCGGAAAATTTGGGTTGCTACATTCAATTCTGTGCAATCTAGTGCATTTTGAGACAGAAATCAATGAATTGTAAAGGAAAAAAGCCAACATTTTTCTTTTTTACAAAAAGCTATAAAAATCAACTATGCTTACTGTCTTTCACAACTTGGGAGCAGGACATCTTGCATTAATTTTGTGTACCATTAGGTTGAAAAGGAACTCCTCTCATCTATACTTGGTCCAAGTTGTGAAAGACAGTAAGTATAGTTGAAACATTTTCTCCACATGAAACGACGTCTCTTCGACGTGTCGCCATTTTGAAGATTGCAAAACCAAAAAAGTTACCAAGTTAACTGTGAATCCAAGCCATTTAAGAATTTCGAACACTTTGTGGATAAATGACACCCAATGTCTTTGAAGACACAAATCACAGATCGCTCGTGCAGAACTGACACGCTGTTACGTGGAATGAACAAGGATCTACCGTGGGAAATCCGCGGATTCGAGGAAAAATCCCGCCCCTGTGTGATATGGAAATGATACTGACCGCTGTCACATTGACAAAGTCCTCGTCGGCAAGGTCTGTACGTTTGGCGTACGCAAACTTGAAGGCTTCCACGATGCGGTGCATAGTGAGCACTGACCGCTCTGTGCCATCCAGGTCTGAAGCTGTCATGTTGTAACCTGCATAAATACATCATCATCATCATTGTTCTTTTTATCACTATCATTACCTTTACCATTGTTGCTATTTACCACTGTTGTAACTGTTATCATCATCATCCTTGAACTTATCATTAACGTCAGCATCATCTGTTTTATCACAGTCATCGCTACATTACTATTTCATTGCGTCTTTCGATAAATTCTAATTTGGCAGCAATATACATGGCAGTGTGTTGCTGCACACAGGTCACCTGCATGCCCGTTTCCATCCTTTTCTTGTCTTTCTACATGCTTGTTTTAAAACCATGTTTATTCCAGGAAGAATTTATCCTGGCTTTTCTTTCCTCCATTATCACCTGCATGTAAATCATTACACACCAGAATCATGCTGCCATGTAAACAATTGCTCTTTATCATTATAATTCTTTTTAACATTATTTACAATTTTGGATGGAAACATGGCAAGGTTAAGATTAAGATTAAAATTATGGTCCCGTCAACAGCAGAGGTTATCTCAGGACTGTCACCCTGTTTCAAACTACAACATGGCAAGGGCAGGACCATAGAGACAGTAATACCAAAAAAAAATCAAATCAAATCATGTTGCAATCTTGTCAGGCAGCTACCCACCATCTAAAATATTCAGTATAAACGACAGGACAGCGCCACTGGACGGGGGGAGGAGGGAGAACACTCTGAGTCCAGAGTTCAGAGTGATCTGCACCGGCTCCTTCAGCAAGGCCTGGTAGTTCAGCAGGTCTTGTCTCGTGATGATGGAGCCTGCAACATCAACACAGCGCACACCGTGCGATGAACATATACATGAAACATAAACATGGTTGTGAAGTATCCTTGTGGATGTTTAGCCCAGTTAATCTAACTCTCTCACCTAGCATCCCACCCAACCACCGTCTTCTCCTCTTTCTTAGTGACCCTCTGCCCTTTTCTCCCCATCTTTCACTGCTCCCCCTTACCCTCCTGCTTACAAGACTAAATAAAAAAAAAATTTTAACAACAACATTCGTGTTTCAAAAACAGAATCAAAAGCTAAGACATCAAGCAAAATGTTCTCAGCTTGTGAGCTGACTAGAAATAGAATTTATTAACAGTAGGTCTAATGCAAACATTTGTGAGATCCATACAGATAAAACTTTGGCAGCGGTCAGACACTAGCAGTAAGACAAGAATGATTTAATAACAACATAGATACCTGTCCATAATAATGTTGGTTATTCAGTATGGCTAACATGCATGTACTGTTATTGATCATTGCTGTACAGGAGAAGCCTATCTGTAGGTTTTTCACTCTGGTTCACACCTGATATAAACATGATTTTCCTTCCCCAGCCAATTTCGGCTACTCTCACGTGCTTCTACTTCTTTTGTGCAATTCAATCTTTTCAGTTCTCTGCATGTTTGAACTAATGAATACTCTGTGTGATCGAATTTATAGTTGAATCTACATCAGTAATCCGAGTCACCATTTCGGAAAGGACACAAGCCTTGCATCCGGGAAAGCAGTTTTTGATTGGATAATTGCAAGCAATATTGGTTGGGGAAGATAACCCACACAGAACACTGTTCTGCTCTGCTAACTCTCCACTTGCAATACAGCAGACAGGTTTGGCCAATGCTAGAAAACCTGCATTGATCAGCTGGTCAACCCCCCAACAACGCTACATCTGCAGGCTTCACAAGGGTTTTTTCTGTGTTTGAAGCATTTGAGAAACTGACCAGTTTCCTTCCCCAGATGCCAGCTCTGAGAAGAATCAGCTTTGTAAGTTGTGTGTCGTCCCCACAGATCATCTATCAACCCACCAGAGCTGAGCTTTCATCAATAGTTCCTCAACACCAGGCAAGCTTGCCCAACACCACGTATCTGTGTTGGGGAAACTGTCATCCCAGATTCTTCTTCTTCTTCGTTCACTCAGACAGGAACCCCGGAGGCACAGACCAAGGCTGCTGTACGGTGGAGGCCCTCTAGAGATCCAAAGAGACTTTCCCTCGTCAGTGCATTGGCAGGCTAGGTCTCTGCTCTTAGCATCTCATGTGTGGGACAGTCCTGCAGGAAGTGTTCCACAGTCATTGGTGCATCCTCCCAGATGATGCCAATGATCTTCCGCAGGCAGTGGTGGTGGAACTGGTGGAGTTTTTTGACTGTCACATTTTCAGTGTACAAACTTCACAGGTGCTGAGCAGGGACGTGACCATCACCTGGAACAGCCAGCTTGGTGCGCAGTTTTACGCCTCATTCACCCCGAACTCACTTCCAAAGCCTCCTGAAAGGAGCACCTGCCTTTATGAGTGTATTCTGTGCTCCTATGTGCAAGCTGCAGGCCGAGGTCCTATGGAGTCAAGCTCTTCACACCTGTTCAGCTTTGTTCCCTGAGTTTCAACACCAGGCTGGGGAGTAACCAGGCCTGCAGCAGGATGAAGGATCATCTGTTTCTGCAGGCTGAAGGTCACTCTGAAAGCTTTGGCTCCCATCAGCATGCCACTGGACAGTTCCTGCACGTGCAGCTTGTTCCACACTGCAAGGGCAAGGTCATCCACAAAATGCTTTTTTTTTACCAGAGTCACCAAGACTTTGCTCTCAATGCCTCAGACCAAAAAAAAAAGTGACCATCGCATCTGTTGCATATGCATCAATCAAGGCGTAAGCAACAAGCAGCATGGAAGCAAATGTGTGGCTGGAGATTGCTGGTGCCCTGACACATCCTTGTTTCACACCGCTGGAATGCAGCCATTTTCCACATCTCAGGTTATCATGCCATCATCAAGAGTAGATGGATAATATCAGACGAACACATGATTCTTTTTTTTTCCATGGACAGAAACAAAGTCTCAAGCGGGGCTAACGGCTGTGCCAAAACAAATACCTGTCCCTAAACACGGACCCAAAACCTTGACCTCAGCCATTACCCTGGTCTTTTACCAGAAGCTTTCACCCCGAGTCAAAGATCTGCCCAGGAATTTACTTACCTAAAGCCTTGATTCAAACACCTGCCGAGACCTGACCCAAACCTTGACCCGAAGCCTCGACCTAGATACATGTCCACAACACTATCACCCCAGCATTTGCCTCAAGTCCTGATCTCAGCATTCAGCCACAGCCCTACCAAGGCAGTTACACTATCAACAGCTTTGACACAGATATTTGCAGAAGCCCTGCCTGAGAAATGTATCCTAAGCCCTGTAGGAGTTGGGGGAATCGGGTAAAGAAGTGAAGGAAGAAGGTGGAGGAAAGAATAAGTAACAAAGTGGAGGGAAGAATGATAACAAAATGTAACACATATATGTATGTATCATGTATTCAAACCATTCCCATCCCTCCCCCTCACCCCTTCCCTCCCCCCTTCCCATGCCACTTCCAACTCCTGAATCCTCACAGGAAATGGTCAAAACAGTTACTCCTGCTACATTATATCTAATTAACTGAGAATGCAATGATTTACAACCAGCCATCTGCAAAGTTGTCCATCAGAATTCTTTCACCTTCACACTTTAAAAAAAAAAAAGATAAAAACTATCAGACCTGCATGCTTAAAAAAAAAAAAAAAAAAAAAAAAAAAAAGGAAATCTAACTTCTATCATGGCACAGTGGTTAGGGTTGCAGCTTCCCAACTGGAAGGCTGTGAGTTCGATTCCCACCAGAGCCATTTCTATCTGTTGGTTTTTTTTCAGCCTATAACCGACTCACACCCACAGTTGAGTTTGCTAAGGGCTCAGCTGGGTAAACTGGAACCACACAGTCGAGTTTCATCCACTTGATGGATGATGCGTCTTTGAGAGTGAAGCTCCAATTCCCTGACCCACACTGCAGGTGTTTGTTCTCTCTGACCTGGTTGACACTGTTACAGGTTATGAAACAAGCAGTCTACAGCCCTGTCGTGCGGACTCAGACCAAAAGGGAACCCCACAGAATCATCTTCATCATTCTAATCCTCTCATCGATCAGCACGAAAAAAAGAATCGAATTCTGTGGTCAGTTAAGCTTGCCTTGCTCTCATGGTCACCTCAGTTTTGATGTTGTCACATCTATACTCTTGATAAGTTCATGCTGAGGTCGCAGGTGTTGGAGCATTCATAGGGACTGTCAATTGCATGGCTATGCTGGCACCCTCTGGAGGGGGGATGCTCTACTTATGCTGGCTACATTAGTATGAGGCCTAGTAGTTTGTGTCCTGTGAACGCTGGGTCAGAACAGTCACCACTGAACACTACTAAGTGACTGCAGCAGTGCAGTGTCTCCTCTGGTGGGTTGCCTCATGACGACTTGACACAAACTCTTCCTGTGCACTGCCATTTCCGAGGCAGCAATCAGACGAGCAAGTTTTGAATGTGGCAGCGAGTCACCTGGTGCGTTGCCTCTTGATGACGTGATATCGAGTACCGACTGTGATGCCAAGGCTGCAACAGAACTATTCCTGGAGTGGCTGTGCATTATATGGCCAGGATGAACAACATGGAATAGCGCCAAGGGAGTGGCACAGAGAATAAGACCACAAAACAAAAAAAAAAAAGGAAAGGGCAATCCTGTTGTAAAATATATTTCAAGACATTTATAAGAATTTGTTATCTAAACTACATCATTTCCATAAAACCATCTTTCTCGAGCAGATAAGGCCCTCCTTTTGTAAATACCATAATTTTTTTTTTTTTTTTTTTTTTTTACAAGATTGACTGTCAAACATAAACTGTCTGCTTCAATTGTTAAGCTATTCGGTTGATTCTGAAGACCAATGATTGAGTCAGACAATAGAATTACATCATCTCTGAACAGCAATACAAATATTTCTGTAGCATCTACAATTAGCTGAATAACATGCTTACCTCTTTGACAGATCAATAATTAGCTCATCAATAAAAAAAAAAAAAAAAAATAAAAAAAGTAAGGGGCTCAATACGCAACCTTGTTTCACACCTCTAGGACATTCAAAATAGTTTGAATAACAGCAGTTCCCTTTCTCCTTTGTTCTGTCTCACTTTCTGTGCCCCTTAGCAGCATTCCTCTCGCACAACTCATTCCACCAACCCATGCACAGCTACACCCAGGTCAGTCCCCTCACATCCCCAGCACCACAGTAGGCCATGATCATCAGGAGGCCACCCACCAGGGAAGATGCTGCACTGCTGCCAAGTCACGTCAACTGGTGTTCGGTGGAGTCTGATCCCATTCAACCAATGCGGGACACCACAGAACCTTTTCTGATGGCAATGGTTTAGTCGCAGAGCTAGCATCCACCTCCACAGGTGCCGCCACATTTGCAAAAGCAAAAAAAAATTAAAAAATTAAAAAAGGAGAAAAGTTGCCATATGCCTCTGCCATCCATGAAATGGTAAAAAAAAAGGGGTCAAATCTATGACTCACCGATGTCTTTCAAATCGGCCATAATGTCGTCTGTCAAGCTGCCGTTGTAGAAGGCCTGTTCTCCTCCTTGGGCCAGCATCTTCAAGGAGGTGGCCAGTTGAGGCAGTTTCATTGTCTCCCCTTCTTTGTACAGCTCTCCTGTGTCCTTGTTCACGTACACCTCCCTAACCATCAGACACCACTCCCACAGGATAATGCACTGTGCACAATACCCGTGAGTGTTTTTTTTTTAATTCAAAACTGAACATGTCTTAGAATACAGTGTCTTCCCGTTATTTTGATATCAAATGTACTTAAACCTCCCCAAACCATCATTCACCACTCCGACACCCATTATTTTGATATCAAATGTACTTAAACCTCCCAAATCATCATACACCACTCCGACAGGATTACGCAATGTGCACAATAATGGGGTTTTTGTTGGGTTTTTTTTTTTTTCAACCGAACATATCTTAAAAATACTGCGTCTTCTCGTTATTTTGATATCAGCTGTACTTACAATCTCCCCAAACCATCACACACCACTTCGACAGGGATAATGCACTGTGCGCAATAATTTTTTTTTTCTCTACAAAACTGAACAAATCTAAAAGTGTACAGTGTATTCTGGTTCTTTTCAAATCAACTGTACTTAATTAAACTAAGCCTGCTGTACCACAGTGATCAAGCCACAGTCTCTACGATGAACATCCAGAAACCCTAAATGACGGGAAGGGCGTCTCTGCACGATGGCGTTGGCCAAAGTTTCAGCCTTCAGCGCCCCACAAACAAACCAGCTGACATTATTATTGCGTTTTTTTTTTCTTTTCTCTTGCATACAAAATTTCTACCACCAAAAGGGGAGAAAGTGCTATAGTGACTGATGTATATATTTTTTTTTTTTTGTTTTTCGTTTTTTGTACAACTTACTGGGAGTACATTTTATATGCTTTGCATCTTGTTTTCACATTGTCTGCCAGTTTCTAATCCATGGCTGCCACCCTTCTCCAGTCCAAATTCAGGAACCAGAGGACAAAGAGGGTGGGGGTGGGCAGAAGAGGGGGGAGGAGGGGGAGGGCAGTTTAGCTTTTGACTGTAAGCATTTCTAACCCTCTTATGTTTCTGTTGACAAAATAAGGGTTTAAAAAGAAAGTGCATTTTCCATACATAAAAGTGCCAACATCTACATTATCATCTGGGCTTTATTCTGCGATACGTTTCACCTTGTATCACATAATTTTGTGAAAAGACGTAAAATTAACGTACTACTACTACTGCAATACTTTATCAATCCTATCCAAAAATGATCTCAACACCCCCAAACCCCTCATTTTTGAAAATTTTGAAATTCAACATTT
>JADBJO010002090.1:151318-188818 GCA_016801955.1 Conus betulinus
TGAGGACGATCAATTAACTAATCAATACTAATAGATACAATCAATCAATCTCAAACATATTAGGTCGTCAGGACATGGAAACCACATCAGATCACAGTAATACAATTCATTTCATGCTCAGTCTGCAAGAACACAATAACTACAGTTCGCAGTCATTGATTCACACAAGATTTTGTAATGCGAACAGGTCACTTCTGGGCCAAGATTTCCTTGACAACCAGACCTGCAAAAACAAATTTAAATGGTGAACTTTATAGTTATTAGCTCACATTTCTAGCAAGATTTCTTTTAAAGCCAGCACTGATGTCGTAACAATTCACATAAGGAACCGCATAGTTCTCAAGTTGCTTCTAAATCAAGATTTCCGTCGTAACCAGCACTATGGTCACACTTATCTTTACTCTCTGGTCTGACGCTCAGACCATCAGACCAGATGGGAGAAAAAGGGGGGGGGGGGGGGGGGGGAACAAGAGTCACTCACTTGCCAATTTCCGAGCACTGAGCAACGTCGGAAGCCACAGCGGCATGCTCGTACTTGTGCACCCCTGTGTCATCACTGCTGTTGTTGGCGCTCCGCCCCGCAAAGTAAAGTCCCACAATGACGGCGCCAAACACCACCAGTAGAACCACCACTACCAAGACGAGGCGTCGTCTGCCGAACGACAAGCAGATCTGAGTTCACCTGTGATCGTGTGTGAGTGTGTAAGAAAGTGTGTGTGTGTGTGTGTGTGTGTGTGTGTGTGTGTGTGTGTGTGTGTGTAAGTGTGTGTGTGTGTGTGAATGTGATTGTGTGTTTGTGTGTGTATGTATCCATGTGCGTGTTTGAGTGCATGTGTATGTGTGTGTGGGTGGGTGCGTATGTGTGTTTGTGTGGGTGTGGGGGTGGGTGCGTATGTGTGTGCACATGTAAATTCAAATGTGATGGATATGTGTGCGTGCGTGCGTGCGTGCGTGCGTGCATGTGCATGCTGTGTGTGTGTGTGTGTTGTGTTGTGCGTGAGAGAGACAGACAGACAGAGGGGGGGATAGGTATGTTATGTATGTGTGCGTGTGTATGTGTATATACATACACACATATGGGTGTGTATGCATGCATATTTCATCCAAATTCTATCAATTAGTAAAACCTCCGACAGCCAGCCCTCTTTACGGCAAATCTCTCCACACAACAGCCAAACATTCTGTGGTACCTCATCGACTTCACACCACATTATCACACAGTGATCCCTACCTATTCAGACCAGCCACCAACCCACTGAAATATAAAAACAAATTCTCAGAACAAAAGCAATAGTCCTCCTAAGGGAAGAAACTGTACACAAGGTCACAATGCCACTCTTCTAATTTTCAGCCACGTGGCCTTTTTCAAGAGGAAAAAAACAAAAACAATGCAACTACATAATGTCTATCTTTAGCAACTCAATGAGAAATGGGGAAAATTGGCCAGAGCATTGTTTTTGTGTTCTTTATTCCAATGGGAAAAATTGGCCAGAGCAATGTTTTGTGTTCTTTATTCCAATGGGAAAAAAAAACTGTCCTGAGCAATGTTTTGTGTTCTTTATTCCAATGGGAAAAAAATTGGCCTGAGCATTGTTTTGTGTTCTTTATTCCAATGGGAAAAAAATTGGCCTGAGCAATGTTTTGTGTTCTTTATTCCAATGGGGGAAAAAAATTGGCCTGAGCATTGTTTTGTGTTCTTTATTCCAATGGGAAAAAAAAATTGGCCTGAGCAATGTTTTGTGTTCTTTATTCCAATGGGGAAAAAATTGGCCTGAGCAATGTTTTGTGTTCTTTATTCCAATGGGGAAAAAATCGGCCTGAGCAATGTTTTGTGTTCTTTATTCCAATGAGAAAAAATTGGCCTGAGCAATTTTTTGTTCTTTATTCCAGTGGGAAAAAAAATTGGCCTGAGCAATGTTTGTGTTTCTTTATTCCAGTGGGAAAAATACTGGCCTGAGCAATGTTTTGTGTTCTTTATTCCAGTGGGAAAAATACTGGCCAGAGCACTGTTTTGTGTTCTTTATTCCAGTGGGAAAAAACTGGCCAGAGCATTGTTTTGGCTTTATTGAGCAATGTTTTGTGTTCTTTATTCCAGTGGGGGAAAAATACTGGCCAGAGCACTGTTTTGTGTTCTTTATTCCAGTGGGAAAAAAAATGGCCAGAACACTTTTGTGTTCTTTATTCCAATTGGAAAAAAATTGGCCTGAGCATTGTTTTGTGTTCTTTATTCCAACAGGAAAAAAATTGGCCTGAGCATTGTTTTGTGTTCTTTATTCCTGTGGGAAAAATACTGGCCAGAGCACTGTTTTGTGTTCTTTATTCCAATGGGAAAAAATTGACCAGAGCAATGTTTTGTGTTCTTTATTCCAATGGGGAAAAATTGGCCAGAGCATTGTTTTGTGTTCTTTATACCAGTGGGAAAAAATGGCTGGAGCAATGTTTTGTGTTCTTTATTCCGGTGTGGAACAAAAATGGCCAGAACCAGCGTCTTCTTAAGAGCCCGGTTCTTTGCTAACTCAAACCTCCCTGGCTTCCAGTTAACAGTCACAGTAGCCATTTGTCTCTCTGGGTTGTTCTTTGGAAAGGTGTCCAAAAGTGTGCCATGGAACTCGGAAGTTACAAAAAAAAAATGAACTTTCACCCAGCAGCATGAAAATTAAATATGAAGAAAGTCAAAGTCCCCACCCCCCACCCCCTCCCCACAAAGTCCAGATTTTCTGCAAATCATCAACGTTGTTCATAGGTAAATCTGGATAGGGTTGTTACAAATTTGTCTTAACATTACATCCATGGATTTGCCATGGATTTGCAGAAAATGTACTTTTTTTTTTTTTTTTCCAGATGACAGTTCTTGTATGCCATGCACAGTCACAGACAGGACTATGGTCACATTATTCTATGGTTTCATTTTCCTTGTGATTTATGGAGCATATTGTTATGTTTCTGAAGTACATTGGTTACAGTATAACTACACACACACACACACACACACACACACACACATGTGCGCATGCACACACACAACTTGCCCCCTGCCCCCCCCACAACCCCCCCCCCCCCCCCCCCCCCCCTACCCCTCCCCCCCCCCCCCCCCCCCCCCCCCCCCTTGTTTATGACATTACATATTAAGATGTCAGAACCTGCGCAATATATTTATGACGTCAATTCTTTGCTCTGACCAGTTGCCAAAGATGGACATCACATAGCTGCATTGTTTTGTTTTTTTCTCTTGAAAAAGGCCACGCGGCCGAAAATTAGAAGAGTGGCATTGTGATTTTCTCTCTAATGAAAACAATTTTTTTTTTCTTTTTTTTTTTCAGGCTGATTTACCATGTCAGATCTGCCATATTGAAAACTTGCGTTTTCACAATGATGAGACACATCTAGTAAAATACTAGTGTATTTTACTTGCAAAACTAGTAAAATACACCGACTCCAAAGCTTTTTCTATATTTCATTTCTTTGTTGTCTTCAAGACTCAAACACATCAACTTTCATTAAATGCATGATGAATTTTCCAGTCAGTTTATTAGACAGAAAAATGAATGACCCCTTAGCACAATTCCAGAAACAACCCATCTTTTTGCTGAAAACTTACCAAACCAACAACAAAAATTTACTTTCTTCAACATGATATTTGACACTGAGAGGGAAGGGCTGAGGAAGAGCTGCGTCATTCCTCCAGGCTGATGATGTGACTGTGATGTTAGGCCTATTATGATGAGCCTCGAGCTTTCACATTTTCTGAAGTACTGGTCAGTGGACCCCCCAGGGCAGATCACTCTTTCTACTGGCTGCCATGACATCTCCAAGGTCACCCCAGTGAGGTTCCACTCTACAGCTGTTATCCTTCTTAACAGCGCCACTAACATTACTGGTGTAAAAATTGTACTTATCTGCTTGAGTAATAAGATAACTTACTGCTGTTGTTTTTTTATATATTATATCAATTTTCTTATTTTCACCACCAAATTCACTATTACTGATGTTAACTGTATTTGTCCTTAAATAATGGAATTACCTTACCGGTGTTACTTTTATCTACAGATTTTCTCGTTCTTATTGTTTCAAAATCAAAATATAATGTTGTTGCTGTTAACTGTACAGTACTTATCATAAATAATGGATAACTTGCTGTTGTTACTTTCATAGAACTGTTCCTATTTTCACAATCATAGTCAATTAAGAGTGCTTACAGTAGGGAATCAAAATGCCACTAAAAGGGAAGAGAATATTTTTTTAAGCAACAAACCATGCAGCAACATTCTACTCAAAAGCATACAAAAGAAAGAATACATTCTGATCCATGCTGCTTCTAGTATTGTTAGACTGGGCGTGAAACCTTGCTGACCTTGTAAGTTGAGTTTTTTTTTTTTTTTTTTTTTTTTTTTTTTACAATATGGAGATGTATGCAAGATCATGAATGGAATAGCTTCCTGCAAGATGGCTTTCATCACGTAATTAAAGGACTTTTTTTTGTTTGTTTTGTTTATTTGTTGTTCTTGTTGTTTCACTCTATTTTCTCAGAAGAAGAAGAACAACAACAAAACTCTCCTTGCACAGAAGCAAGTGAGAGATCGGTCGGTGGTTGGTTGGCTCTGGTTTTCGTTTTTTCCATGGTTTGCCAGTTCATGATGGCTGCAACATCACCTTTTCTGAATGAAGAGCTGCCTAATCAACTAAACTACCGCTGTCCTAGTGCATATAAACTGAAAAGCGTCTCGTGCCTGCTGGCTTCATTTTTTATTTCCTCAAAGCAACAAAATCAGAGTTAGTTTCAAAACAAAGTGACTGAGGGCAGAAAATGAAGCAAAATTTAGAAAGTGAAGGGGTTAGGTTACTGCCGAGGACAGACAGAGGGCATAGAGTGCAGAAAGAGACACAATGCATTTCAACCTCTTGGGTCTTCTTCAGGCAATAACTAATATTTAGGACAGTGAAAACAAAGAACGAGAAACTACTTCTCATATTCGATGCAAAATCAAAATTTAAGTGGTTTCTCATTTTTCGTTTTCACTGTCCTAAATGTTATTTGTTTTTGCCTGAAGAAGACCCAAGAGGTCGGAATGCATTGTATCTTGTCCTGTACTCTGTCTGTGTCCTTGACGGTAACTTACCCCTTCTCTTTCTAAACAAAATCAGAGTTATGAGATTTGGTGCTGACTCTGAAAATATCCTTTCAGAAGACCCTGCCAGAAAGCATCAGATTTTCTGGCTTGGTCAGATCTTGTCAAATAAAACTATGGACACAGCATAAACTGTCTACGATCTTTTTTTTTAAATCACTGAAAGCAGCAAAACAAAAAGTAATTCTACAACAGTTTACTAGCTAAATCACAGACACTGATTATAAAAGTCACCTTTATCACATCTACCGATGTGATGCATGGGATGATTGTGAAAAAAATAACGACCGTGTGGATATAACACAGTCTCACATCACTGTTGTTAGTTGCTGTAATCATTGGTGGTGGTCTTACTGTTGTTACATAACCCCAAACCAAACTGCACTGCTTTGGGGGGAAAAAAAGAAGAGAAAGATAAAATGAAAATAAAAAACGAGGCAACTACACAAAGTTAGCAGTAGTGTCATTAGTCACACAAAGTAGTTACGGCACAGCACCAAACCAAACACATACAGCCATTCTGCCAGGACTGGGTCCATATAAAAAAACATGATGAACAAAGTTTTGCGACTGAAAAAAGAAAAACACGTACATGACAAGCTTATTTCACTTGATTCCTCAACTCTGGGGGTACAACACCTATCATTTTCTTTTAAATCTTGTAAATTTTTAGTCTGTATGAACCTTGTCTGCATACATGCATTGTAATCCAGTCCAAATTCTCATCCATCATTTTTTTTTGTGTGCCCCATATCAGTACCCTAAAGGCTACAAAAGATTCTCCTTTTTGACATGACGGCTAGCCAATGCATGACAGGGAGACAGATTAGACAGAAATCACATCCAACTAACAGGCACAGCATTCTAAAATGCACAGCTGAGCTAAAAAAAAAAAAAAAAAAATTTTTTTTCTTTAATTCCCAAGCAACAAACCAGGCATGCATTCTGCAAATGGAGGCAACTCATGCCCCTCCACCAACAACCTGTCCCCTCTCCCAACTCCTCCACCCATCTTTCTTTTCCTAAGGAATGATACACGAGTTAAGACCGTATAAAAAAAATATAGAAAAAAAGCTACAGAAAATGCAATGATCAAGCACAAAATACAAACTAACAACAAAGCAAACAAAAAAGCATATATAATATATATATATATATATATATATATATATATATATATATATATATATATATATATATGATGCACAAATGATTAAAAGTAAAAAAAAAAAAAAAGCAACCCAGATGTCACACTAACTTCATGTACTGTAAGCATGCACGACTTTATACCTCCAGCGGAGTCGACACTTCAGCCGATTGTCCTGATGGCTATAAATGCAAAAGGCATAATTAGCTGTATATCACCCACTAGGGGAATGACATAAACTCAAAGGCATTTTCTTCTCTTCAGACAGCTTGTGTGTGTGTGTGTGTGTGTGTGTGTGTGGTGTGTGTGTATGTACTAACCCTCATAGCAACTGTTACACTGATGTTTGATGGAACAGACTGATTAAAATGCATACACATGTATATATACCCACACACATACATAAGCAAACACATATTCACACATGTATAAACACAAGCATGCGTGCACACACACACACACACACACACACACACACACACACGCACGCATGCATGCACGCACACAAACTCTCTCTCTCTCTCTCTCTCACACACACACACACACACACACACACACACACATACACACACACACACACACACACACACACACACACACACACACACGCGCACACACACACACACACACACACACACACACACACTATGAAAATTTATCCAGTGAGTGGTACTAAAATTCTGGTATAAAGCATAAATCATGCTTTCTTTAAATCAAACATTCTTTTTCTTTTCTTAATTCCTTTGTTTATTCATTCATTCCATTTTTTTGTTTCCTTAACATATTTTAGTACTTAAAAACATGATCTGCAATTAAAAAAAGAAAAACAAATTGTTAAGTGTATGACATGGACTGTTCATATGTGTGGGCATACTTTGTGCCACCACATGCACAGCTGAGAGTGAAAGTATACTTGGAGAATGAAGGGATTTGAATGTCTGCTCTGTTGTTGTTCTTCAATTTAACGTCTTTTCACTTTAAAGTGATATTAGACAGGAAGTGAACATTTACTTGTATATGTGTATGAGTGTGTAGTATGCATGCGTGCTTGCGTGTGTGTGTGTGTGTGTGTGTGTGTGTGTGTGTGTGTGTGTGTGTGTGTGTGTGTGTGTGTGTGTGTGTGTGTGTGTGTGTGTGTGTGTGTGTGTGTGCGCGTGTAAGCGTGCACACGCGTGTGTGTGCGCCTGTGTTTGTGTTAAATATTAGCGGAAATACTACATAAGCACAATCCTTAGCAAAAATCAACATTAACAAAAAAAGTGCTATAGTCAAAACAAAACAGTCTAAAATATGCAGAAATCATAA
The DNA here is from genome assembly GCA_016801955.1 of Conus betulinus. NCBI lineage: Eukaryota > Metazoa > Mollusca > Gastropoda > Neogastropoda > Conidae > Conus > Conus betulinus. The sequence continues at coordinate 158,897 of JADBJO010002090.1, forward strand.
AACGAGCCGGCTGGACTTATCATTAAGTTCTGAACAAAGTTCAAAAGGAATACAGGTTCTTGGAAAATGCATTTTGATTCATCTTTTCTGAATTTTGATAGAGCTGATTCAAAATAAGGATAAAAGTACAAAATATGTGTTGTACAACTATCAACAGCCCCGCATACACATGTGTGTGTTTTTTATGAACTTGGTTTTGAAAGCGTTTAACCTGAGTCTGTAAAACAGTGAAACAATTTTTTTGCGGTGTTTTGGGTGTTTATTGATATTTTTTTTATAAAATGTCTGCTCTGTATTCCTTCTGCTATGTTTAGCTGCACATGTATTGCCATTACCGTTACTTTTCTTAGAATGTGTACCCATTCTCTTTCCTTCTTTAAACCTCTCTCTCTCTCTCTCTCTCTCTCTCTCTCTTCTTTTATCAATGGTTTGATGGGAAAGGATTTGATTATATTCAATGTATCATCTCAAAGTAAATGTTGTTTTCGACATTTGACAACATTTGCCAACACAACCTAATCAGCTAAATAAGACTTATCACAGTGGGACAAATATATAACCACAATCTGTGTCAGTTTTAACACCTATTACAGCCAAAGATACTATAAAGGTAAGCATAGATGTCTTCTGTTTAAAAGAAAAAAAAAAATAAGGTCACACAACACACACACACACACACACACACACACACACACACACACACACACACACACCAGAAGACAGAAGATGACAAACATCGCACCCCCTGTAACCACACACAGTATTTCAATGATCATGAATCATAGCTGCATGCCATGAAACAGAACCACTTTATCACACATATTCATCTCTCTCTCTCTCTCTCTCTCTCTCTCTCTCTCTCTCTCTCTCTCTCTCTCTCTGGCCCTAAAATCTCCATCCTTGTGTATTAAAGATCAATCAATCAATCAATCTCTCTCTCTCTCTCTCTCTTGATAAAAGACGTAAAAAAAAGAATACACGGCCCAAGGCACAAAAGACGTCCGTAACTGAAATAAATGCATGCGCTTAATTCTGATCAAGAGCTTAATGATGGCAGCTGAAACCAGAAAGCAATGAACTGACATTCATTTTGCGTTGTATTGAATGAAGTTTGTCAGAGAGGAAGAAAAAAAAAATCACATTTTTTTCTCAAAAAACTGTATTCAAGTGTGGCTAGCTCCTATGTAATTTGGACATTTTTAATGACACGAAATTTTATATACTTGTTTTAAAATGTAATACCTTTTGATAAAATTGGAGAAAAAAACTTCTTCTCTTGTTTACTGTTTATTGTTTACTGTTCCCTGCCTCACTTCTTTCTCAATTTTGTTTCGATTAAATCGAGGTTATTTGTATTTGTTCCTGTCTGTCTTTGTGTTTGTCTTTTGATCTCCCTTGCATCCTTGGGTGGATCCTCAGGCCTAGGCTCAAAGATTGTCCCCTACATTTGATACTGTTTGCATAATGTCTTTAGTTTTTCAGCAACTTTTTTTCCTCCCCACACTTTCGTTTGGTTTCATTTACTACTCTTCGCTGGCTGCTTTAGGGGTGCTGTTGGATTCTTTTTTGAACCCTTGGCGGTGAGAACACCTCGGTATTATGGACTGTGGTGTGTCTCTACTTGACGCCAGGAGCACAGACACAACCAGCCGTGTCTCCCTGATGAGTTCCAATCCAGTTGATGAAAGGCCTCGGAGCAGGCAATACAAATAGGTCTGTCTCGGAGCAGGCAATACAAATAGGTCTGTTTTTGAAGGGGATTACAATGGTTCCCTGATGCAGCTAGTGAAGAGTTTTCATATCTATAATATATTTTCTTAATTTCATGTTCCCAGTTTTTCTCCATCTTTAACCTCCCCTCCACTGTTAAGTCCAAATCTTTGCCAAGTCTTTACTATGAAAACACTTGAGTTGTTGCCCTGCGCTTGTTTTTCCCCCCACTATTACATTGTTCGTCTTTGTATTTGTCTGACTTTATTCAAGTTTAAAAGGCTGTGCCAGTCTTGAATAAAAGTTACTCTGTGTTAGGTTTTCTTATGGGAACAAAAGTTATCCTACTTGTTTATTGTTTACTGTTCCATGCCTCACTTCTTTCTCAATTGTTTCTTCTCATACAAACTTTGTTGTGGTGAAAACTGATATCAAACCGCAGACACTGAACCCATAAATATCCAGTGTGTGTTAGTACCTTTTTATGTGAATTTCATTTCAGACATCAAATTTTGAATAAACAGTGAAAACAAATTATGGGGAAATAAGGAAAGCAGTCAAGTTAGAGAGACATGTTTACTTCCCTTCCCACCATGAAGGTAACAGATTTTTGTCTGGCCTCTGAACGCCAGTAAACGACGATTTTGACCGTTAACCTGATTTTCTGGTGAACATATTATGCCATGACCATATTTTTCATCCATACAGAAACTCAATAGATCAGATCAATGAGGTAAGTTTGCATACGCATTTAAATGTTCTACTCTAATGCTTACTGGCTTTGAACATAGGTAACATCTTGTCCACTGCTTCACTGCTTTATTCATTGTTGAGCAGGAGTTATGATACTGCAATCTTTTTTTTTTTCTTCGTTTACTTCCAGTTTCATCAAGGGGGTGTCACTGCATGTGGTCTTGTCAAGCGTGCTCCACTACTTCTGCTAAACTACGAGATCACAATACATGGATTTACAGTCGATGGATAAACAGATGAATAACTAAGATGAAAGGATTTAAGATAAGTCTCATGGATATGAATCAATAGATGTCAGACCTGCATAATTCATTTACGTGTATTAATAATTATGTATTAAGGTGCTTGCATGTTTATCTCAGATGTACCTTTTGTAAAGAAAGGGCAATACTCTTTAGTTTTCAAAATGGGGGAAAACCGAAGTATTTGGTTGACAAGCAGGCAGAAAAGATAAACAAATGAATACACTCAGTTGTCTTTTATTCTCGTAGCTGCCTTTCATCATCAAACAAATGTTAATGTATTCTAGTAACCTCTTCAGAATGAAATGACATCAAATAAGCATCATTTGTGTGTGCTTATACAGTAATGTCCTGTGTTATTGATCAAACCTTGTGAATCTATAAACTATTAATGTTATGACTTCCCTTTTTTTCCTCTCAAAAGAAAATATATTCACCATAAAAATACAAAGCAGATAGCATACTGTTTGCTGAACAACTCAAATTCACTAACCAATAACGGCCATAACCTGGAAAATTCTTAGCTTTGTTAATTTTACCCGACACTCGGTAAAGTAATGAACGCTTCTGAAATTTCATTTTCAATCATCATTAAGTTAATAACCACAATGACGACAGCGAACCGTTACTCTACCTTTTGTTTCAGAGCCAAATCAGGTACCTTCAACAGGTAACTGAAATTACAGACTTCAACATAAATCTTCAATGTCACAAAAAGACTTTTTCCCCCCATTTTAGGCCATATCAGGCACACCTAACACCTTTCCTTCAATCACATACACCATTACAATGAGAAGAAATCACATGTTGATACCATGAATTCAAACGCTACGCATCCAAGGCACAGAAAATATATGAAGTACATCTGGGGTGTTTTTGCATGCACTACCCTTTTGTTATCATTTTATGGTCCTGTTGTCATCATCAAAATTCCTTTTCATGCTTGACTGCTGCATGCCTTCAGAAAATCATTTCAAGGTTCTCCTTTCAACTGAGTATCATCTTCCTGACTCTGTGTCATTTGTTATGACTTCATGTCATATTTTCAAGTGCATTATCGTCTTCCTGCCTCTGCATCATTTATTACACCTTCACATTAATGTCCAAAATGAAAGTGTGAAACCATGTGAAAGTGCTGATCATTTCAGCATTTCGCTGGCAAGACCACATGTTCATGATGGTGTAATGTTCAGTGTGTGTGTGTGTGTGTGTGTGTGTGTGTGTGTGTGTGTGTGTGTGTGTGTGTGTGTGTGTGTGTGTCTGTCTGTCTGTCTGTCTCTGTGTGTGTTTGTGTGTGTGTGAGTGTGTGTGTGTGTGTGTGTGTGTGTGTGTGTGTGTCTGTGTCTGTGTGTGTGTCTGTGTCTGTGCATGTGTGTATGTGTGTGTGTGTCTGTGAGTGTGTTTGTGAACAGGGATGGTGGTGGATGTCAGTGTGTGTCATGTGTGTGCTTGTGCGTGATGTCATGGTTGTGTGGGTGAATGTGCATATTTTTTTTTTTTAAGTCACTCTGAGACAGACTGAACTATCATTAAAGAAAAAAACCAAAAAGATGTGTCTAACAACGAACTGATAGAAGATAACAAAATACTATCAGTTTTTCTTTTCAAAACGGATCACTCAAGTCCAACCCAAAGCATGATACCAAGACAGTAAGAGCTTAAATCTTAAGACATTAATTTAAGTTATATATACTTGCTAGCTGCAAATGAATGTGATCTTAATGTGGTATGTCGACAAACTATGTCAGTGCTGTATACATTATGATAACAGTCTTTGCTTCAGTAGTCAGAGCTACACGCCATTCAAAGATACCAGAATTCAAGTGACCCCACTGCTGATAAAAATGAGGGGCCTGTTTTGAAAGTTAGTCCAGTTCAAATGATATCAAACACACATGTGTTTTGTGAAGAGAAACTCTCTGACTCGACCTAACTCTTTTTTTTTTTTTTTTTTTTTTTTTTAGCACATTGAAATGATTTGCAACACCGTTCACAGTGACAAAGAAAGTCAATCCTGGTCATCTGATACAGTTTCAATGAGCAAGCTGAAACAGATGTTGCAATGCTCTTCTTGTTCCGCTCGACTGACTGTGACTTTCCATAGACCGCAGCTGACCAGTGTGCACCTGAGAAGCTGATCTTCTTAAAGTACTAAACTTGTTCAAAAATTCTTTGGGGCTAACGGCCCAGGTGCATGACAATCTGAAAAAATTTCTCATAACTATTTTCTGATCTAAAAGAAAAGGTATTTTCATTTAATCCATTAATTTTTTTCCACCTGGCACTCGACTCTGGTCAGGCATACACAAAGGCATATGACTACCTTAACCCGACATTGTCAATCTCAATGTAAATCTAGTACCTTTATCCCCTAGTCCATGCATAAATAATAAATACAGAAAGAGTATTTTCAGGCCTTTCAGTTCTTGGATAATGTTCTGTTTTCAGTAAGCAAATTTCGAATGATTTGGAGTGGTTTTTTTTCTCATTTTTTCCCCCCTCCCCTTCCAACACAATGAACCAATGAAGCTGCATAACTGAGCGAGTTATTTTTAGGATAAAGTCATAAAGGACAATCCTAGCACAAAGCAATTTTCGAAGAAAACTTTAAAAATATCAATTCAAAATCTGTGTATTCTGACTTAGTTGCGTAAACTATATTTGATTATAACACAGTCAAGGGTTTTTTTTCTGCATTTCCGCAAATGTAAATGGATACAACCTATTGGGATAAGAAGGAAACGTTGATAGAGTAATGAAGAATCTATCAGGCAGTGGCAGTAACTGACAGTTCAAACGACAATACAAAAGAAATCAAAGTTTAGTTGCTCTTAATCCCCACATGTTTTGAGATACAAGAATAAAAACTAGTCTTTTCATGTCTTAAGACTCATTTTGACAAATTTTCGCTGGTTTAAACAACATCTGCAAATCACTTCTTCTTTGTTGTTAATTCATAAATTTATCCATCAGCTTCAAGTCATGCGTAGTACTAGTATGGTCTCAAGACTGAGCGGATGTGGTGTAGCGTATATATATGGACTAGCCCGCACGCAGTGACGCCTTCTTGATGAAACTGAAACTGAAACTGTTTTCATTTGCTAAACAAGCTGCAAAGAAAGGATTAATCACCGTAGTACAAACACGCACCGGGTCAGTCATGACTGGCACATTCACACACACACCCGTCTGTGACGGAGTGTCTTGAACAGATGTCACTTTTGAGACATTGAGACCTGTGATAAAAGATAAAAATTTTCATTTCACTTTTAAAATTAAAATGATAACTGAATTGCAGCTGCTTACCGTCTTCGCTGTTCTTCATATCTTGACGACTCCTCATGGGAATGGAGTAGATGTGTATAGTCTCCTCTATCAGGCCGTCCTGCCATGACGGACTACAGGTGAATGTGCCGCTTACATTCGCGAGTTCACGAAGTGTACCGATAATTTTTTTTTGCAGTGTCACCGGAGTTATCCTCGCTCTTTCGATTTGAAGTCGCGGTTGTTGACATTTGTATCCAACATGGCGGATCTAGTGGACGTGGAGGATGAAAACATACTGACATCGATTTTCAAAGATGCTTTTCCAGGTGAGTGCACTGTAGGGCTTATTGGATAACCTGTCGTTCGTTGTTAATTTGTCTTACGCGATGCTTTTATTCAATGGTCTATAAATGATTTCATAGGAAGATAGGATGAGTTGAGGTTTGAAGAGATAGGTTGAGGTTTCACTTTTGTCCAACAAAAAGACTATTTTGTTGGTGAGTGGGGTGACTGAAGTCGCGCCTCTGAACAACCGAACAACCTGTCAAACAACTAAACATCAGTATAAACAAATGAACCGACAGTTTCGCGTGCGTGCGTGCGTGTGTGTGTGTGTGTGTGTGTGTGTGTGTGTGTGTGTGTGCTGAATGCATTCAGACAATCATACTTTGAACTCCCCCTCTACACCCCCACCCCCTTTTAGCCCAATTGCCCCACTTGGGTCCTTGCTAGTGCAGTGGTCTTTTGACCCGATTCAACTTGAACTTGAGGTGTTTGAGGCCTCGTTGGAGGCCTGTTCACCTTCAAGATTAGTAAATGTAGTCTACACCTATGAACTTGCATGCGTGGGGTTTCTAATAGTACTGGCACTACCACCACCTACTCGTAGCATACTGGATTGAACTTTGAGGGAAGGACATTCTAGTGGGCATCCAGTCTGGACTTGAAGGTGTTGAATGTTGAAGCTGTAGCTATGTGAGCTGGGAGGCTATTCCAAGAGTTTATTACTCTCTCAGCAAAAAAAAAAATTACTTCTAACTTGTAGCCTACAGTGTCCTTTGACTAACATCAGACTGTTGCCCCTTGTTTCTCTGCTGTGAAACAACTGAAACTGAGGGTTCTTCACCCTGTACACACCATGCATATATTTGTACAAATCTATCATAAACACCTCGTGCCTGTCAGTGTTTGAGACTGGGATGCTGTAGTATGGCCAAGTGTTCTGGGTAGGGTTTATCCTAAGTGATGAAAGGAGCTTTGTTGCTCTGCTTTGGACATCCTCCACCTCAGCACACAAAGCCTTGTGGTGATGTCACCAAGCCGAGTGTCCATACTCCAGGACCGCTCTTGGATAAAGGTCTCTTTTGTCAAATGGTCGAAAGATCATCTGATTATCCCGACAATTCTATTTGCTTTGGATGTTGCCTGGGCCACATGTTCTTTAAAGGAAAGTTTGTTGGTTGTCTATATGGACACCCAGGTCTTTCTCCACTTGGCTTTCAGACAGGTTGATGGTGCAGGCCTCGCCGGCTTCATTCTTCCCCCTCATCTGGTATACTTTGTCCGACTTTGTCCGTCCCAATTTCAGGACATGGCATTTATCTGGGTGGAATTTACTGGAAACGGAGAAGCCACTGGTCTGACCAGTCCTGTAGTCTGAACAGATCCTCCTGTAGGTCATTCGTGGCATCTTCCATGTCAGTCCTGGAGAAATTTTTGGTATCATCAGCGAAGAGACAAACATTGTTGTGGACCCAAGTGGGAAGGTCATTGATATACATGACAAACAAAATTGGGCCTAGAATGCTCCCTTGAGGAATCCCACTGGTTACACTAGCTTGGTTTGACTGTGCATCCCCGATCACCATTCTTTGCTGCCTGTCTATCAGGAAGTCTTGTATAGATTCCAGGACCTGGCCGTCTATACCATGTGTTCTTATCTTTGAGACGAGCCTTCGATGAGGGACACTATCAAAAGCCTTTTGAAAGTCCATGTAGATTATCCACTGAGCCCCCATCATCCAGGATCGCTGTCCATGTGTCAAGAACATCAAGCAGCAGTGTAATGCATGAGCGACCACTTACAAATCCATGTTGTTTGTCACTGATCAAACTGTTTCTTTCCAGATGATAAATCAGGGCTTCTCTGACAAGTGTCCAACTATGAAGATCAAGCTAACTGGGCGGTAGTTGTTTGCAGAGAGATAACTGTCTTTTCGGAAAATATGCGTAACGTTTGCCTGGCGCCAATCATCAGGAATGACACCCTCATTTAACGATCTTCTGAAAAGCAGACTGAAGGGCATAGCCAATACGTCAGCTGCCCTTGACAGGATTATGGTGTAATCCGTCTGGACCTGGTGACTTCCCTGTATGAAGTTCACCCAGAAGCTTCTTGACTTTATCCTCTGTGATGTCATATTTCTTTGTTCACTGCTGAAAAAGCATTGAGGTGGTTCGGGTAGATCATCGTCTGTTTCAGTTGTAAAAACACTCTTAAAGAAAGCATTCAGTACTTCAGCTCTTCTTGGTCAGATAAGGTCTTTGAGCCATCGTTTTTTCTCAAATCTCCAACACCGCTTTTAGTTGTAGTCTTGCTCTTGACATAGGACCAGAAAGCCTTTGGATTTTTCTTTGCCTGGGCTGCGACAGATTTTTCTAGTTTTCTCTGGGCTTTCCTGGCTGCGTTTCTGGCTTGGTTGCGGGCTCTTGCATATGTGATGCACTCCTTGCCATCTCTCTCTGCTTTCACTCCATTTTCTAAACGCTCTTTAACTTAAGGTTCCCTTGTCCACCCACTTCTTGGATTGCTTACCTGTCACCCTGATCTTTGGAACATGGTTATCTATTGCAGTGCTCAGCTTGCTCTTGATGAAGGCCCAAGTCTCTTTGGTGGTTTTGTCCCTAAGTCCTAATTCCCAGACCACTGATCTCAGTTCTTTGACACTCTATCGGTATCGGCTTTTGAGAAGTTGTAACGAGTATTGCTGTCTTTCCAGCTCTGAGTCTTGCTGCAAGCCAGATTCACTCTGAGCACAGCATGGTTGCTCTTACCCAGGCCTGCGTCGCTAACTACCTCATTTACAGTTTCCTCTGTATTTGAGAAAACTAGGTCAACAAGATTTGGTGACTGGCCATCTCTGTAGCGAGTAGTTTTTTTTTTCTGATGCTGAAACAGGAAGGAGTCCTTGCATGTTTTCAAGAAGTGGTAGGCAGGGTGGTCCTCTTTTGTACTGCAGGTTTTGTTCTTCCAGTCTATATCCGGATAATTGAAGTCACCCAAGAGCAACAAACGGGTGGGTTTGCCTCTGTTACCTCCTCAGAAGGTCATTTAAGTTCCTGTTGTTTTTTCTATGCTGCTGTTATTAGTGTTAGGGCTCCTGTAGATAAGCCCCACGAGGATAGACATTCCCTCATTCAGGTTGCATTCTATGAAGACTGGCAGTGGTTCTTCATCGTCGGTTGCTAACTCCTCGTTGAGACATGATTTCAAGCAACTCTTGGCATACAGGGCAACCCCACGCCCCCCCTTTTCCAAGTTGTGAAAGAGTTCATAACCATCCAGTGAGATCTCACATTCCTGTACTGGGTATCGACAGTGCTTTGATTTTACTTTGAGCAGTAATACTAATAGCGATAATAGCAGGACTAAACAATTCAGTCAGTGCTTGAAGCTCAGGTCTGTTGTTCATCAAACAGTCAGCGTTCGTATATAGCATGTGCAAAAAGATAAGTCATTTAAATTACTTGAAGACTGAACAGAAGAAGAAGAATGACTAGAACTGTCAGACCGACTCAAGCTTGAGAAAGACTTCACAGCTATACATGTACAGATGTTGGGGTTTTCCCCTTTGCACCGATTCTTAGTCTTGGTTTGGCGGTTTTGGTGGGTACTTTCCTATGTTGACTACCTGTCCGTTCCTGTGTACCCACTTGGCAATCCCGTCCCCCGACTTCTCTGTGAATCTTTCTGCCTTCTTTTCGTTTCTTTGAAGAGCGCCTCCTCCTGTTTTCTTTCAGAAGGGGTCATATCTTCGATGCAGAGCTTGTACAGAAGTGTTGTACAATTATATTTGTCACCAGTATTACATACTGAGTTTATCTGTGGTTCAAATGACATAACCTTAGGCATATTAAATGACACCTATTCTTTTTAGGAGTGGTTAAGAAGAAAAAAAGAGAAGGGGGGGGGGGGGGGGAGATATACTGGTCATTCATATATCTTTGCCTGTTTTTCCGCACTAAAGTACAATGGTGACTGGCAGCTCTGTGTGATTTTAGGATGAAGTTGGTCATTTTATGACAGACCGTCAGACTAACTTTGCTGTACTCACTCACTTTCTTTACAATCTGCATGGAAACACCAGCTTCATTAGTTCATAATTTGCTGATCAGCACTTCTGCTGACTGCAGTCAGCAAAATCAATGTTCTGTGATTAACCCTTTCACCGCCAGACATTCTATTTTGCATAAATCTCCATCGCCAGCCATTTTTCAAAAAAAGCTCTTATTGTATACCAGCATATGTGAAACGCGGATATCTCTGGAACTAAACAACCAATTCTCATGCTATTTTTTGTAAAATGGAGGAGATACACTGTACTTTTATTATATCATAACAAGTTAGTAATGGTAAGTCAACAACAATTTCATTTTTTTTAGTGATTTCAAGTGGAAAAAAATGCAAAAAAAAAAAAAAAATGTTATGTTTCTTCTAAGCGTAAAAAATAAAGAAAGAATGCCAACAAACTCTCAACAATGGAGGAAAAATACTCCACTCACAACTGAAGACCAGAAAGTATGGTATTTCCAACAGAAATGTGCATGAAACAGCCACAAATACAACTACTCCAATAGCAGGGAACACACACACACACACACACACACACACACACACACACACACAAACACACACACACATTCTTATGCCTAACTGGTACACATGTAAGAAAGAAAAAGGGAACACACACACACACACACACACACACACACACAAACAACACACACACACACACACACACACACACACACACACACACACACACACACAAACACACACACACACGTCCCTTCACTCTCAACAGTAATATATATATATATATTTTTTTTATGAACACAAAGTCATTCATGTGCCTGTTGGTCTCTGAACCCTTGCCATTCAGTTGATCTATATAATCAGCTGTACACCCACTCGAAAACACGTCTGTGATACTCGCCTCTCACGTGTCAGTTGGCCACGCCCCCTTCAACCTCGACCAGCGAGAGTGGGCCCACAGCGTGTGTGTGAAGTTCGTTGCCTAAAGTCTTAGTTGGCTCCCTCACATAGAGTTAGTGACAGTCAGTCAGTGCTGGCTGGCTCAACGCAAAAACACTGGGGCACACACGGTAGGGTAGTAAGTGGGCGTCTTATCAGCCTCTCATAACAAGTTGGCAACGGTCCAACGCTTCACGTTGGAATAATTCGGTCAAGCCCTCACTATCGTTCTTTACTCATGGCTGTCTGGGTCTTCTTCATCTGTATTAGGAACAACCAACTGTCTATTCAATATTCCCAGCACTTGATCTGTGGTAAATGTACGGCAAGGTCGAGTACGTAAAGTGCTTGGTGGTGACGTCATAGTGAATGGAAAACAATCGGAATAAAGTCAATAAAACACTGAACTGAATAGTGTTCTGACAAAGCAAATGGCTGTGAGCATGGGCCAGACCATCCCCCAACTATGACGTTTATTGCTGGCTTTTTATCTCATGAACTAGGATCGTGAGAGTATCGGGAGTTAGGTCACCCTACTTTGTCACCAAAAAAGCGCCCATGGCGCTCTGCCAACTGGTCGCCAAAAAGCGCCCATGGCGGTGAAAGGGTTAAACCAGGTCATGTCTCAAGGTCAAGAGCCTTCATTCAAGAAAGAGAGATCAGGGGAGGAGAAGTAGAGGTCAAGGCGGAAAAGGGTCATCAGGGTCAATCTGAAAAGTGTCGGTGTTGATCTTCCTTGCCATTGCAGCAGTTTGTTCAGCCCAGTGACAATGATGAGAGCTGCATTCGGTGCTTTTCTCGTAAAATCGGATCCCATCAGTCGAGTGCTGGCCTCTGGATGAAGTGTTTTCAAAGTTTTCAAACTGTCGCAATGCACTGAACTAGTCTAAAGGCAAGAGAGAACCGCAGCACCGCATGGAGTCTGTGGTAGACAAGATGATATCATGATCATCCAGCTTGTCTCAAGACTTTATGGCTCCCAACTAAACGGTAAAACACACTAGTAGTTAGAGAGAAAGATAGGGGAGATATCAATAAAACAGACAGAGGCAGTAGAGAGGAGGAGAGATAAAAAAAAAAAAAAAAAGAAAATAGTGATTGCATATTATGTGTGTTGTTGTTTGTTATATATGAAAAGCGGGGGGGGGGGGGGGGGGGGGGGAAGCATGGTGATTATTAGCACAATTACAGCAGGCAAAATCAGCTAAAGGTGAACTGAGTGAGCTAGCTTATCAAGGTCAAGAAAAGACAAGGTCAAGAATGCAAAATCTGATGATCAGCAGTGAAACCCCATATAGAGAAATCTTAAAAAGACCCTAAAGCTTGAATGAAAGCCAGAGTGAACAATCAAAAAGGATATACAGTATGAGGTGGCAAAGCTGCAAATTATCTGCTAGTGTTGATCACCAACTGACACTAGTGGCTGTGTCTATAGATACGCAACTTGAATACAGATTCTAGGCTTAATTATTCATGTTCTTAGAATTCTAAAAGAAAAAATATCTAAAAAAGAAAACACGACTGTTGTGCCATTGTTGCCAAATAGCTTTTTGAACAAGAAAAAAAATGAGTTATTGAGCTTCACTGGACCTGTAAATGCAGGTGTTATTGGTGTAACTGAAACAGGAACCTGGTCAGAATGTAAGGACAGATTAGGGCACAGTGACAGTCTGTTCAGGAATAAAAGCGCCAAAAGAGGTGTGGCAGTATCTGTTGAGAACTCTTTACAATGCTATTCAATGCATCAGTTTCAGTGATCGAAATGTTTTTGGAAGGAAGTATTTGATACACACTTAAAAACTTAAATCATGAAAATGTTTTTATGGGTATGTGAATAAGACCAAATTCCATTGAACGCACACTCATGCGCGCACGCACACACACACACACACACACACACACACACACACACACATCAGAACCTGAGTTTGCTCTACATGTTTGTCCATGTTACCAGAAAAACACCTGAAATCTGTTAAAGTATTATCGTTCCAAGCAGTATGATGTGGCTTTGGTCTTCAGCAGTGTTTAACCTTTTGGATCTAGAGGCTGTTTTTTGTTTGTTTTTTTTTTTTCTGTGAGGTTGACAGGTGTCCTTGAATTCAACAGGGAGCTTACCAGGCAAACTTCTGTAGATCCCTTCCCAGGTGATGTGGTATTGTCAGCAGCACTGCCACACATCTTGACAAAACTGACACCAGCTTCCCCTTCCTGTGAGAAAGTTTCTGCGCTCCCTGGTTTTACATTTTATCAGTATGGATGATAGTTTTGCTTTGTTGTTTCCTTCAGAAAACTACGAATGAAAGGAATAGGGCTGTAAGTAGTGTAAGTTGTAACAAGAATTGGCACTAAGGGAATTAATGACTATAATTAGGTACTCAAAAGAGTTAAGGTCAATACTCATTCTCCTGAAAAGGGAGAAAATTTGCAATGTCATCAGGCATTGTACCAACTGTCATTGCTCTAAAGCTAGTAGCAGACTGTAGGGACATCACTGATGACTTTCTGATGAGCTACATCCAAAGAGACTAGTCCTGAGGATAATCTCACAATCAAAGAAGAGGGACTTTCCGGTTCTGTCAGATTCACTGTCACTAGTGTCAGCTTTGGAGGCCATAGCTGGCCGCAACCTTCAGCATCCAGAACTTTTACACAAAGTGGCCCTTTGCATGCTGAACAGCCCATGGTGTGTGGAGCAAGTTCGATTTTGTTTCATGAAAACTGAAAATGCAAGCGATCATTCCAGGGTATTAAAGGTAAAACAGAAAATACAGAATTCAGAATCCTGACGATTTGTTTTTCTTCTTAGTACACACTGATGAATGATGACAATTTCACAAAGCCAGATCCTCTTTAAATAACGCTGTCAGCTCAGTCCTGCTAATACGGTTTTCTTGGCAAAATACAGACCTTACTCGCATGTAAATCTCATATATTCAGCTGTTACCATGGTAAGTGCCACCATATTGTCAAAAAGATGTCCCAGCGTTCTAGGACTCAGTCTTTAAAATGAAAAACACTCGGGGGCATTTTTTGAAAATGCGACAGCACATGTCATCAGGGACAATTTTTATTTTCTCTGGCTTTGCCCCATGTTTAACTGTTCTCCCCCCCCCCCCCCCCTCTCTCTCTCTCTCTCTCACTCTCTCTGTGCTGTGCCCTTATTAATATTAATATATAATAATCACTGAAGTAGTATTCATTGGGGAGGGGAGAGGGGAGTGATTTCAGTGTCACTGAAAACTATGATAGGGATTAGATTTCAAAGCTTGAAGCACTGACTTTGAATCCACACAACAAAGCAGTGTGTGAATGATGTATGTGTGTGCTCACAGTTCTGCCCTGGCATTGATGTATCTGTTTGACAGGTACATAGACTCCCTGGAATACAGTTGGTTCTTGTAACTGTAGTGTGTGACCAGTGTGACTAGCATTCCCATAAATTTAGTCTTAGGAAAGGTAACTCATGCCGTCGTTTCCATTTATTAGGATGCTATCCAGAGTCGCTAGATTTGTATGCTCCTTTCTATCACCGGACTAGAAGTGGAAAAGTCATGAATGGAAAATATCAAATGATGCACTTGTTTTTCATCAGATAACTCCAATTTTGTGAACAAAGATACACATAGGTTTTAAACATTTATCCACATGTTTCATGAATGCATCATCTACACAGAGAAGGGGCTCGAAGAATCATAAATATCAATCAATCACTATTGACACAACACACTGAAAACTTTGCTGGTTTATTGTCATGTTCTTTCATACACAGAATGTACATATGCAGCAGTTCCTATGGCACAGAAAGATGGCTGGTTAGTTAGGTAGCAGAAGTTGAATGGAACTAAGAAACAGAGAGAGAACCACATTTCAGTAATTTGATCCCAATAGCGAAACCACATCTCAGTGATTTGACCCAACAGAGAAACCACATTTCAGTAATTTGATCCCAACAGAGAAACCCCATTTCTTGACTGATCCTGATAAACCACATTTCAGTAACTTGATCCCCAATAGAGAAACATTTCAGTAATCTGATCCCTGTAGATAAATCACATTTCAGTAACTTGATCCCAGTAAACCACATTTCAGTAGTTTGATCCTAATAAACCACATTTCAGTAACTTAACCCCATAGAGAAACCACATTTCAGCAACTTTGATCCTAACAGAGAAACCACATTTCAATAACTTGATCCCAAGAGAGAAACCACATTTCAATAACTTGATCCCAATAGAGAAACCACATTTCAATAACTTGATCCCATAGAGAAACCACATTTCAGTAACTTGATCCAAAGAGAGAAACCACCTTTCAGTAGCTTGATCCCAATGAAGAAACCACATTTCAGTGACTTGATACAAATAGAGAAACCACCTTTCAGTAACTTGATCCAAATCTAGAGAAATCACCTTTCAGTGGCTTGATCCCAATCAACCACATTTCACTAACGTGATCCCCCAAGAACCACATTTCAGTAACTTGATCCAAATCTAGAGAAATCACCTTTCAGTGGCTTGATCCGAAAGAAGAAATCACATTTCAGTGACTTGATCCCGATAAAAACCACATTTCAGTAAATTGATCCCAGTAGAGAAACCACATTTCAGTACTTGATCTCATAGAGAAACCACATTTCAGTAACTTGATCCCAGTAGAGAAACCACATTTCAGTAACTTGATCCCAGTAGAGAAACCACAAACTTGATCCCAGTAGAGAAACCACATTCAGTCACCACACTTTGATCCAAAAGAAGAAATCACATTTCAGTGACTTGATCCCGATAAAAACCACATTTCAGTAAATTGATCCAATAACATTTCAGTCCCAATTAGAAATTTCCAGTAACTTGATCCCAGTAGAGAAACCACATTGAAATAACTCAATCCCAATAGAAATACCACATTTCAGTAACTTGATCCCAATAATGAAAACACCTTTCAGTTTCAGTAACCTGGTCCCAATAAAAAAAAAAAAAAAATGTTAAACCCATTTCAGTAACTTTATCCCATTAAGGTAACTACATTTCGATAAGTTTTATCTCCAAACATTAGTACTTAAAAATCAACGATAAAAAACTGAGATACACAGTTTAAACAAGTTCATAATTTCCTGTAAATGTTGAAAATAGTTTTTGGGGTGTAGAGGATTGGAGCTCAAGGGGAAGAAGATGGGGCTCAAAGTGAGGAGAGAGGGGTGTCATTGTAATAAGAAGTCCCAAAAGATTTGGTTCTCAAGTACAAACCCTGAAAAAATTCATCAAAAAAGACAGCAGTTCAATTCACCCTGTAAAAGGTCATCTCTTGTAAGCATTTCATCAATCAATAGATAATTTAAGCATCCAAATTCCAGGTAACAAGCCTACAATATATAGTACAAAAATATGTCTTGCTCAGTGTCGGTATTGCTTGTATAAATGTCATAGTCATAAAGCAGTATCAATACGCCCCGTATGTCTCATAGTCCTAGTCCTAGATGTCCAGTATAATCAGACCACTACTTCAACATTGGGGTGATTTGCATAGTAATAATAACTTAAATAAGAACAAAAAAATGCAACCGAAGCATGATAAGTGCAAAAAGATGCAAGAAAAACATTTCATGATTATTCATTTCATTATGAATAGATATGCCCAGGTGACTTTAAACATGTTGAAAATCCACATAGTAATGAAAATAAATCATGTGACCTATTTCACCAAACGTTTCACTAGAGAGAGTGAGACGAAGACTTCTGCTGACAATTTTTTTTTTTTTTTTTCAAAAGCCACTTACATTTGTCATGATACTGACATGAACTGTCTTTAGAGATTCATTTTCCTGCCCAGACTTGTGTTTGTGACTGAAAAAATGGAGGGGATGGACCAGCTCTGATGTAACAGACCTGGGGAGAAGGTGATGAGGTCTCTCACCTCGCTCCCCGATGAGAAAAACATTTTTTCTTCAGTACCAGTGCAGTAGGAGAGACCAGGGAACCAGTCCTCCTGTAACGCACAGATCTGTTTTCCTTCCACTGGGAACATTTGAGACCTTGACTGACCATAGAGTGCTTGTAAGGTTAACAGGAACGTCTTGTTAAAACATGAATATTTGTACAGATTAACCGGGCTTCTTGTGTAAATATATATATATATATATGATCGTAGACTTCTGAAGGTCTTTTTTTTTTTTTTTTTTTAAAGCAAGCTAGCCTATATATATATATATATGTCAAACTAATGAATACTACTGAAATTATCAAATCACACAGTCAAAGGGGACAGCTATTCAAAGCTATTCACACACATTGAATGTTGTGTCCACTAAGCAAGTTACACCCTGTTTCTCAAGAAGGATTTCGCCATCGAAAAATGTGACACATACCTCTCAGTCAGAACACCGACACTCTCTCAGCCTTCAAGTACCAGGGGGATCGATCCATTAGTAAAATGTGTGTACTTGCGTAAACTCCTTTAAGTTTAAGCAGCAAAACAAAACTGTGTAAAAGGAGCTGCCTCAGTTTCAGTTGCATGATATATATATAGTAGTCACTGGCCAGCTAACCCCATGGGGGGCCCCTGCAGGGCAATCATTACACAACAAGCAAAGTCTTGCGCTGAAAAGACAGCACATCCTTCAGCGGATGAAACTACTCCACAATGCTTCATCAGCCCTTTTCTCTTTCTCTTACTCGTCATCCCAACAATCCTATTATTAAAAAAAAAAAAAAAAAAAGGGTGAAAAATAGATTAACAGAAATATTGGTGGGACCCCAAAAAAAAAAAAAAAAAAAAAAGGAGTGAAAAAGGAAAACATAAAAAAAAAAAAAGTCAGTACAGACAAACGTTTTTTGTTGGACATCCGGTTTGTAATCTCACTCCTGAACATATCTCAGTTCAAATCAATTCAATCAATTCAATTCTTTCTTTATTTCTTTCTGCGTACGCAGGCTGATACTCCTGCAGACACTGCCTGTATAGACATGCGGTCGAGTTTTGTGTGTATGGCCGCTTTTCATCCCGCCATTGAGGCAGCCATACTCCATCTTCAGGGAAGGTGCTATGTGTTACATGTCATCCATACCAACAGCCAAACTGGCCTTCTCTTCTGAAAGTTGGCGATGGGATTTTACATGTGCGCAAGATGTTGTGCATGCCTATGCTATGCGTGCGTTCACACACGGAACCTCGGTTTATAGTCTCATTTGAAGGACTGTATGGGAAATGGGGTCAGAACCAATATTAACTCCGAGGGAAAAATCCCCCTGTACCAAAATTCGAACTTGCAACCCCAGGATCACAAGTCCGGCGCTCTACCAACTGAGCTATTCCGGCCCCTAATTCAATTCAATTCAATCAACTTTATTGTCCATCGGAAATTTTTCTTCTGCTCCACATCTTTTTCATAAGTACATAAGACATTACAAAAAGACATTATAAATTGTTACATAAAACCCTGTGTATACATATTTGTAGATATACATCAACACTCACACACCCCCCCCCCCCCCCCCCCCCCCCCACCCACCCACACACACACACAGGTGACAGCTCCAATCTCCATTAATATGAACACCCAAGGATGTGTGTTTTGAAGATACATTGTCGATGTCCTATCATGCAGTCACCTGATATCTCCACAAAATTGGCAATGTATTGTAGAAAGCACAATGTGCAGGTTTACCTGGTATAACACTGTTTTTTTCCTTTAAAGTTTAAGTGTAAATACTGAAAGATACCGAGCTGTTGCTACAAATTACTTATTGAATTTAGATCTGACCAGTCAGCAGTTTTTTGTTGTTTTTTACTCCCAAGATGTAGTGTAGCAATGAGACTGCCACCATCAGCATTGAAGTCAGTCTTGCCATGATGAGACAGTGATAGTGTGTGTGTGTGTGTGTGTGTGTGTGTGTGTGTGTGTGTGTGTGTGTGTGTGTACAAGATAAAAGAATATTTTATTATCTCAATTCTGAGAAATTACAATCGTGCTGCTGACTAACTATACATTAGTGACATGAATAAACATGAAAAACAATTAACAATAAACAAGTAGGGTAACTCAGCAACAATAAACAAGTAGGGGGTAACACAACAAAGAACCCAACAAAATCAATTTAGTAAAATGTAAAATCACATACATGTAGATAAAACACATACTAAACACACACACACACACACACACACACACACACACACACACACACACCACTTACTAATTTTCAAAATTTGCTAAAACAGAAACAACACAGTCAGACCTAAATTATGATTATAAGAAGCAGGTGTGTGTGTGTGTGTGTGTGTGTGTGTGTGTGTGTGTGTGTGTGTGTGTGTGTGTGTGTGTAAGATTGTGTGTGTGTATCGCTGTCCAGGAAGGATCAGTGTATCACTGTATTCATAAATTTGTGTGTGTGTATATTTGTTCGCAAGTACACAGTATGGAGGAGGGGAGTGGAATGGAGGAGCCACTGGAATGTTATTGTTGTTAATGTTGTTTTGATGGTTGTCTTCTTATTATTCAAGGGCAGAACTGGAAAAATCAACCACACAATCATTCTAATGGAAGAGATGGGAGCCTCTACAGGTGAACAGGTCAAACAGAATGCCAGAATGAACCCCCAAATAACTGCTCAGCATCCAGACTGCACCCATACATGGACTTTTAGCTGTCTTAACAACAGTTATCATGAGTAAGAGTCCGCTTGGATAAGTATATAGAAAGTTTGTCTGAATCTATTTATTTTCTCAAACTTCAAAGCATGCATTACAGATAAGCTAACCTAGTCACTTTGTGTATTTCAGTGAAAATTAGAATTTTTTTCTTTCTTGGGGGGAAGGGGTGGGGTGAGCGGACACAAGAAACCTAGGCAAGCAAGTGCTGAAACTTGAACATGAGACCCTAAGTTATAAATTAAGATTAAAATTATAGTCCCGTCAACAGCAGAGGTTATCTCAGGACTGTCACCACGTTCCAAACTACCACGTATATATGTTAAAAAAAGATTAAAAGCAAAACCTCTCCCAACCCATTAAAAACAGATTAAAAGAACCTATCCTAGGATTAAAACCAACACGTTGAAATAAGATAAGACAACGTTGCCCACAGCCCAGCCGACCGCAAAGGGCCACACCAGGGCCGTCACCACGTTAAAAACAACCCACAAGGCAGTCATTCACACAATTCTTTAAAATAAGTCAAAAAACACATCCAAAAGTTTGTTTAAAAATCTTTCCACTGTAAAATCTCAGATCCGATGAAAAATGTTAATCTCTTTCAAGAACTCAAAGATCGTGTCAGGCGGAACATCTCTGAACAAGATTTTCATGGAATCTGCTGTAAAATGTTTGTGTCTCACATTGTGCAAGTCCCAACACTCCAAAAGAATATGTTTCATTGTGAGTGGAACATGACATGGAATGCACCATGGAGCTTCTTCACCCTTTAAAAGGTACGAATGGGTAAAATACGAATGGCCAGTGTGCAGCCGGCACAGAACTGTTTCTTCTTTACGACCACCAGACGAAGGTGGGAGGAACTCCTTTAGGTTTGGACGGATCTGAAAGAGTTTGTTATCCGTCTGTGTATTCCAATCCTCCTGTCAGAGGTCTCTGACATAATCGTTAATTTTGGGTTTCAGATCTGAGCAGGGGATAGGTGTGTTTGACAGATTCTCTCTTGTGGCATTCTTGGCCAAATGATCAACCATTTCATTCCCTCCGATGCCAACATGACCGGGAACCCAAGCCAGAATAATATTGTAACCCTCCCACTTCAACTTGGTCAAAAGTTCGAAAAGAAAACACTCTAGCCACTGCACCTGTCTTAATCCTTCGATTAGAATGCATAGTAGAAGAAAAAGAAAAAAAAAAAAAAAAAAAAGCTTCAAAACATGGAAGACAGAAAAGGAAACAAATGTCACAGCACTTTGCTTGTGTAGGTAACAGGGCAGTGAAAGCTCTGTGTGTGTGTGTGTGTGTGTGTGTGTGTGTGTGTGTGTGTGTGTGTGTGCGTGTGTGTGTGTGTGTGTGTGTGTGTGTGTGTGTGTGTGTGTGTGTGTGTGTGTTTAGAAACAGACAGTGGATTTTCATTTCCAGTGAGGGACTCAATTATTACACACACACACACACACACACACACACACACACACAGAGAAACACACACACACACACACACACACACACACACACACACACACACTCTCTCTCTCTCTCTCTCACTCACTCAGGAAAAACCACTCTCACTCATTAGGGATAGGAGTGTTGCAATTGCCATGATAAACACTAATCCTTCCTGGACATGTGAAGTACTGGTCAAACACATCCTTGTACCCATTGTCCCGCCACCACTGACACAGCTGCCGTTTCACCCACATGGCAACACAAAGAACAACTCCTCATTCTCCATTGACACCAGAGTGTAAAAGTCCTGATCGCCCAGATGCCCCTTGTACAAGTACTTATCTGACAATGTTTTCATCACCCTGACTTCAGCATGGAATTGTAGAGGTCGGATTTCCGCATCCGGTCCAAGTCCAGCAAAAGTACTCCGCTGTTGAACCCTGGGAGTCCGCCAGGGGGCGGCTCCCCAACGCGTGTGCCTGGGTGGGACTGTCTGTAGGTGGCCAAGACGTGGCGATACACCGGCTGATTCTCATGAGCTATCCCTATGACGTTGGAGGGAAGGAAGCGGTCAAAGAGCTCGTAGAGACGTCTGATGTCATCTTTAAACTTGAGGTCCGCGTCCAGCATGATGAGGCGGTGGAGGGGGGGGGAGGGGCCAAGCGATGAAGGGCTGTGAGAGAGGAAGAAGAGGGTGGCTGTAGTAGGCGCCCCGTTTGTAGCTGAAGTGCTGCTGCATGGTCTCGATGGTGTCTTTCATCATCTCTCCCAGCTCGTCCACATTCAGATGATGCACCTGTTCCCCAGACAGCAAAAGAGGTTTATCCATCTTTCTTCGTTTGTTTGTTGTTTTGCCAGTCACACATACAATGCAAGCATCCACATGAACATGTACGCATGTAATATGCAAAGGTACTGCTACTCACAAACAAGACACACACACACACCTCTCTTCCAGTCCTCTAAATTAATCGTCCAATGATTGATGCAGAAACTTGTGAACATTCCCTGCATTTTATGTGTAGAAAATACACCAATCTGTGCACATGCATATCACACTAAATACACACACGCACGCACACACATACACACACACACACAAATCCTTCCATATTTTTTTACAACCAGAGTCACTATCTCTTTTATCATGTTTTCTCCTGTGTATGCGCGCACACAATTTTAATTTCACTCAAGAACATGCATGCAATCAAATGAGTACACAAGCCATTATTTCATTTACACACACACACACACACACACACACACTATGTACAGTAATAACGTACATGATTCACACACATGAATGTATCTCCCCTGATCTGAATCTTTGCTTGAAACTTGTACTTTGTGTATTTTGATCATTATGATGTGTTTTATTCTTTGTTAAAGTATAAACTCTCAAGATTTTACACTCTTTAAAGGGAAGATGAATTTGAGGTGATCTAATTCAGATGTATGACTTATTCAATAACTGAAAAGATATTAGTTTTGAGTCATTATTTTCTTTATCATTACAAAAAGTCTATCATGGTAACGTAATATATTCAGCTTTTAAATTGTAACAGGTGTAAATACTGTTTTGGCTAATCTGTGGAACTTGCTTTCATCTGATCTTAACACAGCGCCATCTACTAATGTATTCAAAAATCACCTGGACACATTGACAAATCTTAACACAATACTGAAGATTAACTATTACTTTAAAACTCTTTGCAGCCTGCAAACCTTCCAAACAGCTTTGAAAAATGGGATGTGTATTAGCCAGGAGGCTTAGGCTTGAACCAGGCCCTATACTACTGCTACGGCTAGTACTAGTTTGTTCAACATGTTTTCCACCACCCACCCCCACCCCCACTCTCTCTCTCTCTCTCTTAGAATCACTCTAAGGCTACTGAGGTACTTACGTCAACGTTTTTCCTTGGGAGACGGCTCACAATGTCGTCGGCGATTACCCGGCTCTCTTCGTCTCCAGCGATAAACAGCACAATGCGAGCAGATGACAGTTCTGACATGGAAGTGACACATGTTTGAAATTTCGTCTGCAAGTTCATGTTGTGCCTAGCTTTGCAAAACGGAATCATCACAAACACCGCGTCAGACGCTTTCAACAGCGAGTCTGACCAATGCCATATCGAGTTAACTTTCTGTATGTGTTCTTTTGCGTGTACATCATCATCATTATGGTCACCATGATCGTGTGATGATTATGGTCAGATTTTGGTTTTTCCTGTTGCGAGAATAATGCATTATTCTCATTCAAATTGTTTTTGTGCGGTGCAGTTTCCAGTCTTACCAACAGCAAAATTACCCAACAGCTTGTATAGTATGAACATACCAACTACTATTAGTAAAATGAACTTCAAAAGCGGTTTAAATGGCAGTCGAACGTCAAGTTGCTGTCGGCGGGTGGCCATGTTTACCTGTTAGGGTTATTTCCCTTGTTCCATTACGAAAATCCATCCTTGGTAAAAACGCCACAGTTAGAAGTACCCCAAAAACTATACTTGTATCGAGTCCTTTAGAGAGAGAGAGAGAGAGAGCATACTTTTAAGAAAATTATTTGATAAAGCCAACGCAGAACAACTCACCACGATCATTTCACTTGCTTTTGAAAGTGCCTACTGATGGCATAACTTACAATATAGGAATACATGAACTATCCCATTTCAGATGTCAGATTTCAGCCCATAAGAATTATATTGCTTTTTTTTTTTTTAATATGTTGGCTTCCCTATATATTCTGGTTTCATTCATTTCAATATGCCTGCTTTTGAAACCTCTAGCATTTATTTTTTTTTTGGCATGTGAATGAAGAGAAAATGAATCAACATTTAGATGTAACAAAGATTCAGAAAACAGTTCAATTTTGCACATCTGTATGTACTCAAAACATCATTCATAGCCATGGTTCATCAGTTTATGGCTTGACACCAGCACCACAGCTTTTTTTTTTCCTATGATACTCCAAAGTATTTTTTTCCCCAAAGCCACTAAATGAGCTCCTTAATTATTTGCAGAGCAAATGGGTTCACTGATAACATGGGAACAGTCTTCCAGATAATGTGGTGATGGCCCTGAGCATTAATGCTTTCAAAAGATGACCGGATACCCATTGGGAAAGTCTGCCAAGAAAATTTCACCCCAGCTGTTATCACTGACTGCCTTTGTCATGCCACGCCCACAAGTCTAGATTTGAACAGGAGTGGTGAACAGGCCTTGTAAAAACGCCTCAACAGCCTCCATATCAAGTATAGCTCGCACCGCAGTGTAAGTCACTGAGGCAAATGGAGATGACTGTCTCAAACTGGATTTGTTGTTGGAAGAGAGAGTGTAGGAAGGGAATGCGTAGCCCTTCTCCACTTGGTGCTGTCTCTTTGGACTGCCGTACTGGTGAAATCATAATGAGCACTGTCACATTGCAAAAGGTCTCGGGTCACAAGCCAGCAGTAGGATACACACCAAAATGGTATATAATCTGTATAATCAATCTGAGGCGTAGCAGCATGCCTTGAATTCACAGTGAGTAAGCCTGTACCGATCATTTCACTAGTTTTTAAGGAGTCCTCCCTGTGCCATCACCACTACCTCAGTACCTGTATCTGAGGTGACAGGAACTACCCCACACCTGACATCAGATGTCGGACCTTTGAACTCACCTGGGGCTTTAGGGTCTTCTCGAAAAAGTTCTTTTCATTGTAGTCTGTCTGCTTGGAATGACCTGCCTTGTGTCTTGATGTGTATATAAGAGACAAGCTTAAATTAACTTTCAGGCAGACTGAAAATTCGGAGAACAGTCCGGAGGTGCCTACCTCTACTTATGTACATAAACTTTAATGTGGTATTGGCACACCAACATATGGTGTGATATCTGCAGCTAAAAGACTGCACTGCAGAGACTGAAAGAGCTTCATGCAAATCAAGCCAAGGCTTGGCTGTGTACATATGGCAATGTGGCACTATCATAGCCAAAGCTATTGATATGAATTGTGTGACAGAAGGAGCATTTATCATGAGCCAGTCTTCATTTTAGTGACTAAAGAGACAACAAAATAAAATGTGATAAATCCCTCTGTGTCACTCTGTCTCTTCCCCCCCCCCCCCCCCTCTCTCTCTCTCTCTCTCTCTCTCTCTCTCTCTATCCGACATGCACATACACATGCTGTCACACATATGCTTGGGTCAATGCTGAGACTCAGATGATGATAATTTAGAAAAGTATTGTTATAACTTGACATCAACAAATACAATTTTGAACAAAGTTATTAGTAGTTTTAGTAATATTATGATGACAGATATATAACATATTTTTCCTCCTCAGGATTTTTTTTTTTCTTTAGTTATAGTCTTTAAATTAAATTGCGAACACAGAGAAAAAGAAAAGAGTAGTAAAAGAATAAGCACGTAATATGACTAAAAGAAAATCATAAATCAAAAAGAAAAATGCTTTCTGGGTTGGTTAGGTGTGTGGTCTGGTGGGCACTGTCTTTTCCGACTTGCAGGCGAAGGTGTGCCCTTCATTGGGGTCAACAGGTGGATACTATTCTCTCCACACTCCAGGTGAAGGTGTTCCCTCCATGAGATTTACCTGGTGGATACTGGCCTCTCCTATCTCCAGGTGACAGGTGACTGTATCCTCTGCATAGGATTCCCAGGCGGCTCTGGAGGATTGAATTCACTTCTTTAAAATTCAGGGGGATGCTGTCTGTCCCAGCTTGCTGCCTCCTGCCTTGGAGAGTTTTGTCTGCCTGTTCACATGGCAGTGGAGGAGTTGTCTGCCTGTTCACATGGCATTGCAAGAGTTGTCTGCCTGTTTGTGTTGCATTGCAGGAGTCTTGTCTGCCTGTTCGCGTTGCATTGCAGGAGTTGTCTGCTGTTCACATTGCATTGCATTGTAGGAGTTGTCTGCCTGTTCGCGTTGCATTGCAGGGGTTGTCTGCCTGTTCGCGTTGCATTGCAGGAGTTGACTGCCTGTTCGCGTTGCATTGCAGGAGTTGTCTGCCTGTTCGTGTTGCATTGCAGGAGTTGTCTGCCTGTTCACATTGCATTGCAGGAGTTGTCTGCCTGTTCACACTGCATTGCAGGAGTTGCATTGGAGTTGTCTGCCTGTTCACATTGCATTGCAGGAGTTGTCTGCCTGTTCACATGACATTGCAGGAGTTGTTTGCCTGTTCACATGACATTGCAGGAGTTGTCTGCCTGTTCACATTGCATTGCAGGAGTTACCTGCCTGTTTACATTGCATTGCAGGAGTCGTCTGCCTGTTCACATGACATTGCAGGAGTCGTCTGCCTGTTCACATGACATTGCAGGAGTCGTCTGCCTGTTCACATTGCATTGCAGGAGGAGTTGTTTGCCTGTTCACATGACATTGCAGGAGTTACCTGCCTGTTCACATTGCATTGCAGGAGTCGTCTGTCTGTTCACACTGCATTGCAGGAGTTTGTCTGCCTGTTCACATTGCATTGCAGGAGTCGTCTGCCTGTTCACACTGCATTGCAGGAGTCGTCTGCCTGTTCACACTGCATTGCAGGAGTCGTCTGCCTGTTCACACTGCATTGCAGGAGTCGTCTGCCTGTTCACACTGCATTGCAGGAGTCGTCTGCCTGTTCACACTGCATTGCAGGAGTCGTCTGCCTGTTCACACTGCATTGCAGGAGTCGTCTGCCTGTTCACACTGCATTGCAGGAGTCGTCTGCCTGTTCACACTGCATTGCAGGAGTCGTCTGCCTGTTCACACTGCATTGCAGGAGTCGTCTGCCTGTTCACACTGCATTGCAGGAGTCGTCTGCCTGTTCACACTGCATTGCAGGAGTTGTCTGCCTGTTCACACTGCATTGCAGGAGTCGTCTGCCTGTTCACACTGCATTGCAGGAGTCGTCTGCCTGTTCATACTGCATTGCAGGAGTTGTCTGCCTGTTCACATGGCATTGCAGGAGTTGTCTGCCTGTTCACACTGCATTGCAGGAGTTGTCTGGAGGGAATCCATTGCAGTACATACTTGGTACTGAGGATCAACAGTATTTTTTTTACATGTCCTGCAAGATCTGTTCTGAATCCACTGCGGTACATAGTTGGTACTAAAGATCAACAGTATTTGTTACATGTCCTGCAAGATCTGTTCTCTTTCTTGTATCTCGAGGCTCTAAAGAAGACATACAATAACATTTGTCAGGAACTGTTCCTTATCACAGGTTCCTGGTCTCTAAGTCTGTCTGTGTTTGTTTTGCTTTGTTTTCCCCCTAATGCCTTAAATGTACTTACCCTGAAATACATAGGGTCAACAGGAATTAATGTGTCTGTTTTCAGATAGCTGGCAAGAAAACCCAGAGTTTGTCAAGTACTTGGTAGAACTGAGCTCTTATGGAGTGCAAAAACTGGGTAAGTGAATGCAGAACTTGCATCTTCTTTGGTTTTTTTTTGTTGTAGTTGTTGTTGCTTGCTTTAGTTTTGTTTTTTTTTTTTTCTCTCTCATATCTTTCATGTATCTTCATTGACGTTACACCCTTGCAATCATTCCGCTTCCCCTGTACAAACAAGATTCAATTTGACACCATAGAAATTCATACGGATCTGAGACTACACAGCAGGGCTTACCTCAGGCTTCCTTTTGTAAGATATTCTGGCATCAGCCAGGCCTGGGAAATGCAGACACATGCAGCCTTGGTGAAGAATTTTTGAGCAATGTTCAGACACATCAGTGAAGTGGATGGAGCTTCACGGTGTGGTTACAGGCTTCCCATCGGAGTCCACAGCACACTGAACTCTTCGGAAGAGCTGACCAGAGTTGGAAAAGCTCACAAAAAAAATGCCTGAAGCGGGGTTCAGACCCACTCCCTCCTGCCCTTTCCCCCCCTCCTCCTCCCCTTCATTCCCCTCTCTTGCCTCCCCCTTTCCCTCTCCTCCTCCCCCCTCTCCCCCTCCCACTCCCCCATCATCCTGCCATGCCTCCTCCCCCATGCGTTGCAGTTTTGCTTAACGGTGCTTTCCAAGGCCTGACCAGTGCCCGGAGTCAACGCACTGATCAGGCGTCAGTTTGGTCTGTGATCAGTGAGACCCTCTTCCCAACTGAAAAAAAAAAGATTTATTTATTCATTGATTTATTTAATTAGTTCTGCTCCCAACGCTCAGGAGATATGATGTGGCATAGACTAGTCCACACGCTGCTGGCCTTCTTGATGAAGTGAAAGAGGCTGTGTGTTAAACTCAGAGATAAGCAGGAATTCTGCTACTGCTGCCTTCTGGTTAAAATGGAGAGAGGCTGCTTTCAGCTGAAATAGAAGGCTGGGTGGATTTCTTTTTTTTTTTTTCTTCAGTGAGGGTTGAGGGCTGGGAGGGGGGGAGGGGCGGGGTCACAGTCAAGTACAGTTTTATCTGAAAACAACTAAGCCGTAAGTCTTTAACACAAGTTGATTTATCGGCTTCAACAAAATTATGTAGTTAACCCCTGATTCAAATTACCTTATTAACAGAAAAAAAAATTGTATTTGTTCTTTCATATCCAAATTCTAAAACCGACTGAAAGAAAGCAGTGACATAAAAAAAAAGAGAGAGAGAGAGAGAGAGAGAGAGAGAGAGAGAGAGAGAGAGAGAGAAGATGTAAAGGGGAAGCTGGAGAGTATGTAAGGGATGGAGGGGGAAGGGATGTCGACTGATGTAGACTGAACACATGACGCTCAGACTGACGACCTGTTTGATTGGCCGATGCCGGCTCAGCCCAGGAGCCGGACCGTCTGGCAGAGGAGAAGAGCCAGATTCTGGAGGAGACCCAGGACCTGGCTTTTCCACAACTACACCACCTTCATCCAGACCGCCAACTGCTCCAAGGAGATCTTCCAGGACGTGAGTGGCCTGGGGAAGGAGGGGGAATGGTGGGGGGGGGGGGGAGGGAGGGAGACGTGGGTGGAGCACAGGGGGAGGATGTTTCGAGTGTGAGGAGAGTGGGAGCAGGGTTTTGGGTCTCCACAGTCTGTGCACTCACCCGCGGGTGTTGTCGGCATTTACGTTTCTCCCGTATTCCTGTACATGAAGATCAGTATACTGCCATATTGTTGTTGCAATTCTTAGAAAATTGGTTTATAGAGGTTGATTTTTGCTTGTTTGTTCAGGAATCAAACTGTTGTAGGAAACTTGTTCAGACATTTCACGCTGTCTAACAGATGATGCCTCTCAAAAAAACCGATCTGCTTACACAGGTTCTGGCCACTGATAAACTGTCTTGTTGGGGTTGCTGTGCCTTGATTGGTTGTTAATTTGAGTCGTGCATTTTCAGTTTCAGGGAAATAGCGAAATGGTATGAACACAAGCATACAATTCTTTCACTCCAACGTTAGTATGAATACATTCAGAAAAATGACCGAGAAGTATGAGAACATTTTGCCTTTACAGCAAGAGGTGATGGCATGAGTATCCCAGTGGACAAACCATCTTCCCTCAATCCAAGATATCTTAGGTTCAGTTCCTGTGTGTGAGAGGAAGTTTTTTTTTACTTCTGACTGAACGTCTATGAGATATTCCTCTAATTTCATCAGATGAGTCGTCTGAGGTCCAGTTTTACAGTGTAATGTTTATATAGATTTTTTTTTTATGTGACAGAATATCAAT
>JADBJO010002090.1:193818-221318 GCA_016801955.1 Conus betulinus
TCCACACAGCTGATGCTGGGCCAACTGATCCAACAGCTGCGCACCAACCTGCAGCTCCCAGCATGCCTGAGGGTCATCGGGTACCTGCGCCGCATGGAGGTCTTCAGTGAGCCCGAGCTGCGCATCAAGTTCCTGCAGGTAGGAACCACACAATGCCCCCCCCCCCCCCCCCCCCCCCCCCCCCCCCCCCCCCCCTCCAGCCTTGTTTTCGCTTTTCAAGATGTAGCTTTTACCCCCCTCCCACCCACCCCCACCCCCCCAACCCCCCCCCCCCACCCCCCCCCCCACCCCCTGAAAAAAGATTTTCTCTTTTTTTTCTTTTTTTTTTTTTTTCTAATTTTGTGTATAGATTTTTGGGGGGGTGTGGAGATAACCTGAAACTCGGTTTTGCCTACTGTTGAAAGTTTGACAAGTGACCCTTTGATGAAAGTGTTTTTCTTATGGATTTAGCTGCTGATTTTGTATCGGCTAGCTACACAGTTTCAGCAAACCAGTTTGGTTATCTAGGCAACCAGATTCCTTCTTCAGCCAGAATGTTGTAAAGGATTCCACATGATTGATTTATAGTTTTTTTTTTTTTTTTTCCTTAATTTGATGTCATGGTGGGTAATGATTCAGTGAAGGTGCCATTATCTGATACTGAAACTTGTCAGTTTACGGAATTGAAAATACTTGTTTTGCTTTACCATTTTGGTGGGGGGGGTGGGGGGGGGGGGTGTATGTGTGTGGGTGTGTGTGGTGTGTGTGTGTGTGTGTGTGTGTGTGTGTGTGTGTGTGTGTGTGTGTGTTGTGTGTGTGTGGTGTGTGTGTGTGTGTGTGTCTGTGTGTGTGTGTGTGTGTGTGTGTGTGTGTGTGTGTGTCTGTGTGTGTGTGAGAGAGAGAGAGAGAGAGAGAGAGAGAGATTAAATGAACTTTTTCACATATGTGCATTTATGGTGGTCATTCAACCTCCATGTGCGGCGAAACGAAAAAAAAAACCTTTTACACTTCCTATGACAAATAGAGATCTCAGGAACATATTGCTCCATGTACTTTTCATACAGTTCCAGAGTAATTCAGGTGACAGTCTCCTTAAAAATCAGAGTTGTACATCAGTACACTTTTGTACATTGGGGGGGGTGGGGGTGGCTGATCTTGAAAGTTCAGATTGCAGAGCAGTGAAAGGGTAGCTTTTCAGTTTAAAAAACCCATGGTGTTTTAGAGAATTGCTTTTGTTAAATTGAACGATTTCCTTTGGTCTGATCAGAATAGTTCAGTTTTGATATGTGATAAGTATTGGGTAGACTAATGTATGGTGCCGTGGTTATGTTTGTTCGAACAACTTTTTTTCCCCTTTATTACATCAGCATATATCCAAAAATTTTCGAATGCTTTGTTTCACATTTCATCAATTGTGGTTCATGCAGATTTTTTTTTTTTTTCTGTTGTTGTGTTTGAAAATTTAAGAATTTATTGTGTTGGTTAACATGAACACCAGTCTATCATTGTGATCAATGTTTCCTGAAAATATCATTTTTAGACAAATGACATGATGGTGCTTTATACATGCTCGGTGTTTGTTTGTTGTTTTCTTTATTTTTACCTAATATTGACGCAGTAACAACTGAATTCATTACGCGATTTGATGTAATGAATCAGTGAAGAGCCGTGGTGATCATGTGACAGTATTGTGTGTGTGACAGGCCAGGGACTCTTGGTTCCAAAATATTCTGGACGCCATTCCTAAGGATGATCGTAAGTACTCCCTGCTCTGGATGCAACAAAATCTTTAGTGTGGAGGAGAGGGAAATTGAGTGTCATTCTACATCCTGTGGTGTGTTTATGCATGAGCATGTATACTATTGAAAATAAATGTAAGGACCGCTTACATTCCGTTGTATTTGCTATCTTGAAGTGCTTACTTGGAGAATATTTCGTCAAGGTCACCCTGTCTTCATCAGCTCACTGTTGTGTTGTGGCAGCGAGGTCTGGTGGTGGGGCGACTGTTGTGTGGGGGTGAACGGTTGTCAGGATCTGATTGTAGATATGGGGGGAAGTTCAAAGCCTTGATCTCTGTTCAGGCTGGGGCGTCTGGTCTTGATTTCGATGGCTTCTTTAACTTTTCTTTTTGTGAGGAAGGGCTCTGTAGATAAAGATCTGGGGGGTGGCTGAAACTGTGGCCTGTGACTTGTAGGTGTTCGTGTATTGTATGGCAGAAGTATATCGGTTTTGGTGTTCCTGTAGACGGGTGGTCTGTGGTATGATGACAATATTACACATGCACGTCAGCATGGCCTCTGTGACCAAGACATGATGTGGATGCCGCAGCAACCATAGAGTTTAGGACAACGCCAGAATGTGCAGGTTAAAATCAAGGGGAAAAGATAGTAGTCTCTGGCAAAAGTATACGGTCACTCACAAAATTGATAGTTTTGTCTGTGAATTGTTTTTTCTGTACATGTTAGATCACCAGACTCATCAAAATCAATATCGTTGGACAGTTAAAGAGTTTTGTTTTGAATATACATGTTCCTAGCCAGTTTTACATTAAAAGGTTTTG
The DNA here is from genome assembly GCA_016801955.1 of Conus betulinus. Lineage (NCBI taxonomy): Eukaryota > Metazoa > Mollusca > Gastropoda > Neogastropoda > Conidae > Conus > Conus betulinus. The sequence continues at coordinate 196,358 of JADBJO010002090.1, forward strand.
TCACACAGATTCTCTTTTTTTAGAGCAGGGAAAACTGAGAGTAGTATTTACGTTAATTTGATTAGATTCATACCAACTGCAAGTTGATTGTGATTTTTTTTTCCATAAAGTAGATTTTTTTTAAAGAGTGTTTCTGTACATCATGTATAATTAATTTGCTTTAGTCATGTTTAGTGTTGTGTTCAGTGTTCCCGGCATCACAAAGTTCATTTCAATCAAAATTACGATGCGTCAAAAATTGAACTGAGCCAATCAGTTACCATGATGCCCGGTGTTCACATACATTTGTGTCTGGGGCAGCCTACACGCACATCACCAAGACCATCGAGGCGAGCCGCGTACACCTGTTTGACATCATGACGCAGTTCCGCGCCATCTTCTCTGATGAGGATCCCATCGTGTCCTCAAGCCGCGAGGACCTGGTGCCGGAGTCCGCCCTCTTCCACAGCTGGGTGGTGAGAAGGTGGGGTTGTCTCCATGGAGATGCTGGGGGGTCTTTTTGTTTGAATTTTATCTCAGAGACACTAACTTTCCCTCTGCAATCAGAGCATGCGATTTCAAGTTTGTTGCCCTGATCTGTTTATCCTCCTGAGTCAGCGATCCAAATTTCTATGAAAAAAAATGCTTGCTTGCTTTACTTCAGTGTGAAGTTCTGTGGTGACCAAGCCAACATCACAAAGAGTATGGAATGAATCAATAGTTTGATGGATGACTGGACGAAAAGTTATTACCAACATTTGTTTCATTGGTTGACATTCACTTCTTTTTATTTGGGGGGGGGGGGGGGGGGGAATTCTGCACATTGTAAGAAATTTACCTTCATTTATTTCTGTTGCACTAATCTCTCTCTCGGTACGCATTTTTTTTTTTTTTCAACTCGGTACATCAGTTTTCGAGTAAACAAAAAATTTTGCTGTTGTTCAATATGAAGCAGTATGGCTTCCAGCAAGGATCCTAAAGGTGTGGAGCTGCGTTCAGTTTGATGATGACCGGGTGCCTCTGCTTTGAAGTTTTGTTTTACATTGGTTAACTTCCACATCTCTTTTCTTCTCTGTACTGAATATTGCGAGAAATCCACCTTCGTTTGATTCATGTCTTTCTCTCGTGTCCACACCGCCTGCAAAAGAAGGACAACAACATGAGCAAACATGCTGAGCAGAATATTTCAGTGAGTTACCCGAGTCGTCTAGCGATTTTTTAAATCTTGTGCTGCACAGTGTTTCCAGAAGAAACTGTGCAATGTCCCCTCACTGTTCTGCGTCTCTTTGACTGTCTTTGTAGTCAAAAAAGTTTAACCCTCTTCAGTATGCACTTACCTGAGCTTAGTTATGCCGGAAACCAATGACGAGAGAAGTAACTCCATGATTTGAACATGATTACCCAATTTAAAGTTAATTAAAAGACTGATGGAAATTCGGAATGAAATTACTGATTTTCAAAATTCCTATGAATATATATGTTGCTATATCCTAAGTTTGAAGAATGTCACCCCCATTGGCTCGGGGTAAAAAAATCTTCTTCTTCAGAACTTTCTTCTGAATCGTTGTTATCATATCTGGAACCTCATCCCAGTCGAAATCTAGGTCATTAGTACTGCTTCATCACCCAGCACTTTCACTAAGTCCTATGCCATAAATCCTACAAATCACAGTATCTTCATCACTACATCTCATTATAGAATGGCAGAAATCAAGGTTAGCCATGGTGAAAAACAAGCATTTTGACCACAAAACTTTAAAAATTCATAACTCGAGAACTACGGCACGTATCGACTCGCGTTTTTTGCAAACGGAAGTGAATTGCTACAGAAAAAGGAAGCTGCATTTCTCGCGAGACTTCCTTACACCAAGAAACATGGCTGCACCCATTAATTCATGTGTTGAAACCGGTGCGCTAATAGGCGCTTAGCCTTTTGGCAATGTGATGTCCGGTCGGACGCTAGCGGCGGGACATGCTTGTCAAGAGAGTTAAGGAATATATCCACCAAACATGATACTGTTCTGCCTCTCTTTGATTGTCTTTGTAGTCAGTAATTAAAAAGTTTAAGTAATACATCCACCAAACATGAACAAATGAATCACAAGGCAATACACGATTGTTTCAACCTCTAAGGTCCAACCTCTTCAGGCAAGATAACACTTAAGACAACGAAAATGGAGAACAAGCAACACACTTTAACCCCCATCTCGCTCCGAATTTGACGAGATAGGTGATAGCTCATTCTTCATTTTTGTTGTCTTTGAGTGTTATTTATCTTGCCTGAAGAAGACCTAAGAAGTCGAAATGTGTCATGTTTTGTTTGCGATTCGTTTGTTCATGTTTGGTGGATGTATTACTTTAACATTTTGAAGATTTTTTTTAGATTTCTGTCTGCAGTCACCTCACTTTGTGACTGTCTTTTTTTAGTGTTTCTTTACCATAATCTGCTGGGTTTGTTTGTCTTCTGCCTGACTTTTGTGGCCCTTTGACCCTCTCTTTGTTTGAGAAATCTCTTTTAAGTCTTTTTGTTTCTTGGTCAACTCGATTCATAGCATCCTGGTAAAGCTGTCATGATCAGGTGAGCAGATATGAAGACTGTACACACTGGGTACACAGTATCTGTCTGCCCTACACACTGGGTACACAGTATCTCTCTGCCCTACACACTGGGAACAGTATCTCTCTGTCGTACACACTGGGTACACAGTATCTCTCTGCCGTACACACTGGGTACACAGTATCTCTCTGCCTACACACTGGGTACACAGTATCTCTCTGCCGTACACACACTGGGTACACAGTATCTCTCTGCCCTACACAACTGGGTACACAGTATCTCTCTGCCGTACACACTGGGTACACAGTATCTCTCTGTCGTACACACAGAGTGCACAGTATCTCTCTGCCATACACACTGAGTACACAGTATCTCTCTGCCATACACAGAAGAGTACACGGTATCTGTTCCTACACACTGGGTACACAGTATCTCTCTTCCTACACACTGGTACACAGTATCTCTCTTCCTACACACTGGGTACACAGTATTTCTCTGCCTACACATTGGGTACACAGTATCTCTCTGCCTACACACTGGGTACACAGTATCTCTCTCTGCCTACACACTGGGTACACAGTATCTCTCTGCCTACACACTGGGTACACAGTATCTCTGTCTGCACACTGTTGTGCACAGTATCTCTCTGCCATACACTTTGAGTACATGGTATCTGTGTTCCTACACACTAGGTACACAGTATCTCTCTTCCTACACACTGGGTACACAGTATCTCTCTGCCTACACACTGGGTACACAGTATCTCGCTGCCTACACACTGGGTACACAGTATCTCTGCCGTACACACAGGGTACACAGTATCTCTCTGCGTACACACTGGGTATACAGTATCTCTCTGCCTACACACTGGGCACACAGTATCTCTCTGCCATACACACTGAGTACACAGTATCTCTCTGTCTACACACTGGGTGCACAGTATCTCTCTGCCTACACACTGAGTACACAGTATCTCTCTGCCTACACACTGAGTACACAGTATCTCTCTGCCTACACACTGGGTACACAGTATCTCTCTGCCTATACACTGGGTACACAGTATCTCTCTGCCTACACACTGGGTACACAGTATCTCTCTGCCTACACACTGGGTACACAGTATCTCTCTGCCTACACACTGGTACACACAGTATCTCTCTGCCTACACACTGGGTACACAGTATCTCTCTGCCTACACGCTGGGTACACAGTATCTCTCTGCCTACACACTGGGTACACAGTATCTCTCTGCCTACACGCTGGGTACACAGTATCCCTCTGCCTACACACTGGTACACAGTATCTCTCTGCCTACACACTGGGTACACAGTATCTCTCTGCCGTACACACTGGATACACAGTATCTGAGTATCTCTCTGCCTACACACTGGGTACACGGTATCTGAGTCTCTCTGCCTACACACTGGTACACGGTATCTCTCTGCCGTACACACTGGATACACAGTATCTGAGTCTCTCTGCCTACACACTGGGTACACGGTATCTGAATATCTCTCTGCCTACACACTGGGTACACAGTATCTGAGTATCTCTCTGCCTACACACTGGGTACACAGTATCTGAGTATCTCTCTGCCTACACACTGGTTACACTGTATCTCTCTGCCTACACATTGGGTACACAGTATCTCTCTGCCTACACACTGAGTACACAGTATCTCTCTGCTGTACACACTGAGTACACAGTATCTCTCTGCCTATACACTGGATACACAGTATCTCTCTGCCTACACACTGGGTACACAGTATCTATTCCTGTACACTGGCTAAACAGTATCTCTCTGCTGAATACACTGGATACATAGTGTTTCTCAGCCGTTATGGGGGTTTAATCTTGTTTGGTTTTGTTTGTTCTTCAATGGTTTTTTTTCTCTCTCATAAACTGGGGAGTAAATAAAAATCAAGAAAAATTTTAGGCACTCGCTGAAGTGTACAGCCGCATTTGGATTAAGCATAACAATAGACGAGTCACGTGGATAGTATAAACTTAAATGTATTGTTTGTCAGTGGTTATATTAATTTCCTTTTTCTACAGAACAAGAATTCTTTCCCTCTCCCAATGTGGTGATAGCCCTACGAGGGTTCTGCCTGGTCAGCAGAGCCATAGAAATTAAACTAAACACAAAGTGTGTCATGGAAACTTTTTTGTCTTTTCTGTCGCTGTCTTTGATTTTTTCTCTTTTTGTTTCCTTTTTCTCTTGTTCACCTGTTTTTTGTTTTTTTTTTGTAGAAAGTGTTAACATCTTGTTTTTTCTTGTTAGGATGTAGAACATGCCAGCTGTGTTAGTGTCCTGCTATTTTACTTGTTGTTGTCGTCGTACCCTGGCTAAAAGACTCCAGGAATCATCCAAACAGCCGAAGCATTTGAACAGTATGGCACAAATGCATCAGCTGGGGATGAGAACATTACGTGTGTGACCGTTTTTGATTACCCTGCCACATGGGCAGCCACACTCCGACTTGGGGGATTTTGGAGACAGATAATGTTATGCTAGGAGCCAGATAATGTTACGCTAGGAGCTTGTCACGACTGAAGACAATCCCTGCATAACTATGCAGAGCATAACACCATTTTGATGTAGCTTTGGTGTTCTAGCCTATGTCAGTTGGCCTGACACAGCCTTAAGCCAAGGCGGGCTGTTTTTACTAGTGAAATTTCCAGCTCTGGAAGGGAGCCCTGACTGTCCATTCCCCTGACTTATTGAGCAGAGGGTCCTTTTGTGTACTGTAGTAACATATTTTAACATATTGCTTTATGCTTTAACAAATGCCTCCTCACTCCACCCACACCCTCTCCCCTTCCCCCCCCCCCCCCCCCCCCCCCCCCTTCCTAACAGTTTTTACAGAAATTCTGAATATTTAATACACACTTTTGTATTTAAAAAAAAAAAAAAAAAAAAAACACTAATTTTTTTGTTGAAAAGTAAACCAGCAGCAGTTTTAGGATGAACAGGTCTTTAAGGGTGTCTTATTTAGACATAATAATAATAATAATGTTAATTTTTATAGTGCCTATCTCTCTAAAGATTAGGGCTCTAAGCGCTTTACATATAATATAATAAAACACTCTCGTTTACACAACAGGCTGCCTAGCTGGGTAGTGCCAACTGAAGAGCTGCCTGCCGGCGCATCATTCAGTCATTTCCCCTGTCATCCGGTCAATATCATGCACTCCGTTTCCTTATTTCCTTCATTCTTTCCATTTCTCACGCAGGGTGCATGCTATGTGTAACGTGTCATCCATACCAAAGGCCAAACTGGCCTTCTCTTCCGAAAGTTGGTGCTGGGATTTTACGTGTGTGCAAGATGTTGTGCGTGCGTTCACACACGGAACCTCGGTTTATAGTCACATTCAAAGGACTGTATATGGGGAATGGAGTCAGAACCAATGTTAACTCCGAGGGAAAAATCCCCCTGTACCGAAATTTGAACCCGCAACCCCAGGATCATGAGTCTGGCTCTCTACCAACTGAGTTATTCCGGGCCCCAATGACCGAAGATGGAATGTAGCTGCTTGAACTGTGGGTTTAAAACAGGCACACACACACAACAGTCTCACTGATGATGAGCCTTGGAGCTGTAGCGGAGAAATGAAGAGAAAGAAAGAGAAAAAATTTTTTTAAATCGGAAGAATTTGTGGTATCCCTCTTTTGGCTGCCATGTTCTCAGGTGTCCCAGTTCTTGGCCATCCTGGAGGGGGATTGAACCGAGGGGTGGGGGGTCGTTTGGATTTCCTGCTGGGCCAGTGCATGTACTTCGGCTTGTCCTTCAGCCGAGTTGGAGCCGACTTCCGCGGTCTGGTGGCTCCCATCTTCCAGAGGGCCGCCCTGAAGTACTTTGAGGAAGCCCTGAAGGAGGCCAATAAGAAGTGAGTGTGTTGCGTTGTCGGTGAGGAGGGTGTGTGTGTGTGTGTGTGTGTATGAGTGTGTGTATCTGAGAGAGAGTATATGTGTGTGTGTCTGTGTTGGTGTCTGTGTGTATGTTTATGAAAGAGTGTTTGTATGAGTATGTCTGTGTGTGTGTGCCTGTGTGTGTGTGTGTGTGTGTGTGTGTGTGTGTGTGTGTGTATGTATGAATGAAAATGTATGTTTGTGTGTACGTGTGTGTCTTTCTGAGTGAGTACGTATGAGTGTGTATGTGAGAGTGTGTGTGTGTGTGTTTATGGGGGCTAATGTTTGTGTGCGTGTTTGTGAATGTGTGTGTGTGTGTGTGTGTGTGTGTGTGTGTGGTGTGTGTGTGTGTGTGTGTGTGTGTGTGAATGAGTGTGCCTGTGTGTGTATTTCTGAGTGTGTGTGTGTTTGAAGCCACTCTAACTCAAGTTCAAGAAGACAGCTGTGTTCTTGTGCTCTTTGTTTTGCTGGCAGTGACCTTTTTCTGGTGACACCAGGCAAGGTCGCAGAAAAATAGTATGCAGATCAACAAGTCACATGACTTTGATGAGGAACTCGTTCTTTACTTCGGTGATTCGTTCAATGTTGCTGCTTCAGTTCGAGGCAGGCTGAAGCTTTCTGACTTCATTACTTCAATGAAGAATGCTGAATTACAAGTCGAATCATGTTTGTCACCAAACTTGAAAACACAGATGAGTATTTAATCATGGCTGCTACTCCATTTAGACAAAGAAACCAAAAGAAAAACTACGCCAGAGCAGATGGTGGGTTGTGCAGCGCATGACCTTCAGCTGCGTTCTGATTGGTTGATCACCTTTGCTGTGGGAATGTCTCTTCTGAAAAGTTGTGCTCGTTCAAACTCTCCAAAGTGAAACGAGCGCTCACTTTAATGGCCACATGCCTAGGTGGTCCCACCATCCACTGTAGAAAAGGGAGTGCATGAGTGAGTTAGAGATTCACCTGGTGTGGCAAGGTTTCAAGAGAGAGAGCATCCCATGATTTGGAAGGCAGTTTGCATCTACGCCTAAGTGTAGATACCTGCAAAATAATGCTGGTTTGATTCCATAATCTTCTCATGAGCATCAGTACTTGTGAGTGAGTGTGTTCATGTGTATTTGTGTTGTTTGATGTTTGTGGGTCGCATGTGTCAGAATTACGATTTGGGGAGCGTGGGGATAATGTATATATAATTATATGATTTTATTTCGGGAAGACACGTAAAGCCCAAAACAATGTGTTTGTACTTGTGTTTTTTCTTTCTATCCTTGTTCACTGTCTGTTCCTGTGAAATGGTTTTTAGATGGATCTTACGATCATTCGATATGGTTGGATTGTAAACGAATAAAATGGTAAGTCTGTGGAACGAAAAAAAATCTTTAATTTCTCAATGGTTTCATAAGTGTGTGTGTGTGTGTGTGTGTGTGTGTGTGTGTGTGTGTGTGTGTGTGTGTGTGTGTGTGTGTGTGTGTGTGTGTGTGTGTGTGTGTGCATGTGTGTGTGCACACATACCTAATGTGCAGGTTTGAAGAGAACATGCAGTCGTACAACCTGTTAGGCTTGACGTCATCAGGAGGGCTGGGCTATGGCTCTGCCTCACAGTGTGAGAACAAGAACAACTCTTCAGCAGCTGAAATCACCTTCTGCTGTTAATGCCTGTGCTCTCTGACTATGCAAAAGAAAGGGGTCACGGCCTTACTTCTTTCTGCAGCCTTTACACCAGTTTTTGACTGTCTGTGTCTTGGAGTTGGGCATATATTGCGGGAGTTGCCATGGAGTTTCACACATTACAGTGTGCAGTTTCTTTGTCACATTACTGAAACGGCTGTGGTCCGTCACTCTTGACTGGTCAGCGTAGTACTTAACCAAGTGCCGCATCAGTAAGTTCTCTCTCTCTCTCTCTGTCAAAGACTTTTTTTGGTAATGACAACAGAAAATAAAACCTGTGTCAAAGCACCTGTCTCTCTCTCTCTCTCTCTCTCTCTCTCTCCCTCTCTCTCTCTCTCTCTCTCTCTCTCTCTCTCTCTCTCTCTCTCTCTCTCTCTCTCTCTCTCTCTCTCTCTCTCTCTCTCTCCCTATTTGTTTCTCTCACACTGATGGCCTACCTGATGGAAGCTGCCCTATTTGTTTTCTCAGGGGGGACAACTGTACCCTCCCACCGTCCTCCTGGACTTCTACCCCCTGGCTGCCTACTGCAACCACGTGCTGACAGCCTTCAACGACCTGCGGGTTGTGCGCCCCTGTCAACCTGGTGTGCCAGGTGGTGGCAGCACTGTCCTCCTCCTTGACGGAAGTGAACCGAGTCATCCTGGCCTTCCACAGGTACCCACCCCCACCCCCACCCCCCTCCCCCTGCCCAGCGTTCTTGGATGGGGCGCGCGCACACACACTTCATACATACACACAAGTGCTCGCACACAATCACAGGCCCATGCCCACACACCCATACACGCGCATGTGTACACTCACTACACACACATACAATGATGATAATGCCACAACCAGTCTTAGGTAGGTTACTCAAGGTCTGACCACCGCGTTGGGCTAAGGCATAGGTCAGACATCAGCTAAGTCATAGCCACGAGGGACCAGCCGCTGTGGTGAAGTGGTTAGCATCGCGGACTCCCAGCTGGGAGGTCGTGGGTTTGAAAAAAAAAAAGTCTCAAATTCTGTGACCCTTCATGCCCTGCTGTCATGGCGACCTCAGTTTCGATGTCCTCTCCACGTCTGTGGCCTTGGTTTGGTTCCATCAGGGTCACCGGTATCGGCGAGTCCATTGGGGCTGTCGTTGGAGGATGTGTGGTGGCGCCCTCCGGAGGGAGAGCTCACTCACGCCGGCTCCATGACTAAGCAATTATTGTCGTCAGTAGGGGGCTTAGTAGGTGGTGTCCTGCGTATGTTAGATCAGAATAGGCACCACTGAACACCAATGAAGTGACTCAGCAATAGTGCAGTGTCTCCTCCGGTGGGTTGCCTCTTGACGACTTAACATTGACTGCTTGCTGTGGATTGCCGATGCCGGGGCTGCAGCAGGGCCGACCGAGCTGTGGCTGTGGACGGGGTGTCGGAATGAGCGGCGTGGGTGCACTGCCTCTGAGGTGGTGCAGAGGTTGGGACAGCAAAAAAAAAAAAAAAAAAAAAAAAAAGTCATAGCCACGAGACCCTGTTCTTTTAATTCTCTCATCATAGTCATCAATTCACTTATCCATCAGCTTTACATCATGCGCAGTGTAGTACCTAAACTTTGTGGATGTGGTGCAGCGTATATAGACTAGTCCATACACAGTGACACCTCCTTGATAAAATTGAAACTGAAACTGAAACTTGGATGGGGGTTGGACTTGCTTCCCCCCCCCCCCCCCCCCCCCCCCATAAAAACTAGTGTTGTCTCTGTTTTTCAGTTTATATCTGGCATAGAAGGCTTCTTCCCTTTAAACAGCTGTTTTTACTGGAATATTCGTTTCTAATCTTGTGTTAGGTAGTAGATTCACTTCCAGAGGTATATATCGCAACAAAGGTTTCTTCCCTTCAAAGATTGTTATAACTGGGATTTTTTTTCCTTCAGTTAGATAGAAGATTTACTTCTATTTATGGTTTACATCAAAGGCTTCTTCCTTAAAAGATTGTTATTACTGGAATTTTTTTTTCTTTTGTTAGATAGTAGTTTTACCCTATTTATGGTTTACATCAAAGGCTTCTTCTCTTTAAAGATTGGTTTTTGTTTTGAGCGTTTTGTTTGTTTTTTTGTTTGAGAGAAGAGTATCTTCCTTATCTTCCCCATCAGTGACTCTTCCCCTTTAAAGACTCTTTTTCTTTTTTAACTAGAGTATTTTTGTCTTTTAGCAGATAGTAAATTTAACTCCCGATCTAACGTATGATGAAGATGAAGGGATGGCTGCATCTTCAAACAATTCACTTCCCTCTTCTCTTGCATAGTTTTCTATCTCTCTATCACTCTCCTCATCACCAGATCCACTTTTTGTAATATGATTTCAAGCGCTTCATTGAGCGAGAAATGGCAACCACCCCTTCCCCTGACCGACATTTTTCACGCGCGCTTGGCGGCATAGCCCGGTGCTGTCAGTTCCTTTGTTTCAAAGCTGCTGGGGGTCAGCCAAGTTAACGATAGAGCACTGAAAATAAGGTCTACAACTCGCTACGACATCCCCAAGACTAGTTACTGAGCTTATTTCCCTTGGATCATTTTATAGAAAGTGTAGGACTTTTTATGTTCCAGTCACCAGATAGTAGGTGACACAGCAGAACATGATGTCTGTTCGTCACCCAGCCTTGGGTGACTCCACTCGAGGGAAAGAAATCCCGTCACCCACTATTAGGTGAAACAGCTGGTAAAGGTTAAAAGGGAGAGAATTTTTGATAGGAAAGTAAATTTACTAGCTGACAAAAAAAAAAAAAAAAAAAAAACTCCAATTGAAACAAGTCTTTAAAGGGAGAGAGTCCAAGAGGGGAGTAAATCTTCTATCTAACAAAAAGAAAAAAAAAACCCAACTCTCTTTATATGCCTTTAATGTGGGGAATTAAATCTACCATCTAACAAAACAATGTTCTGGAAAAACTATCTTTAAAGATTTAGATCGGGAGTTAAATTTACTAGCTGCTAAAAAGACAAAAATACTTGCGCCTTGCACGAGCGCGCGGCAGCAGGAAATAGTGCTGCACGCGCCGCTCTCGGCTAGATAGTATTAAGACTTGTTTCTACTGAAACAGTTTTGGTTTTTGTCACATAGCAGATTTACAACCCTTCCTCCACTCCGCTCCCATTCCCCCAACCCCGATTTCCAGACTCTCTCCCATTAAAAAGTTGTTTTCATCAAATATTTTTTTTGTCTGATGGGAGATTCACCTCCCAACGAAGATTACTTCCCTTTACAGACTTGACCTTTTTGAAAGTTCAGCAAGTTGCTGTTGAGGGTTTTTGAAGTCCGTCTCCATGGCTATGTGCAGAGCGGAGGAGACCACCTTCAACCAGCGTGAGAGGGCCCAGTTTGAGCAGTTCTGCGCCACCTACGTGACCGATTTGCTCCCGTACCTGAACCGCTGCCTGCAGGTGCTCTTCCTTCCCGGCGGCGCAGCTGGCCCACACGCTGGGCATCTCCATCACAGAACTCAACAGAATTGTGAGTGACGTCCCTTTGGTCTACCACTCCGTACTTTCCAATTCTTTCTTCATACAGTAGCAGTTTACAAAAGTACAATGCTTCTGCAACACATATTCGCAGTATTGCTTTTTGGTCTAGTGAAATTCAGCCAGGCATTTTAAATTGTAGTCTCTTAGTTTTGTATATTGCATGCTGCATGTGTGCAGTTGATACAGTAATCTCTCTCTCTCTCTCTCTCTCTCTCTCTCTGTCTCTCTCTGAGTAAGCAAAATGAATCTCATTGTAAACTACCTTTATTTTGCATTGACTGTAAGGAACGACAGGCGTAGAGAGCTTCCTTAGCACATTTTACAAAACTATGGACGCTTACTTTCATCATTCATGTCAGATTTTTTTTTTTTTTTTTTTTTTTTGTTCTGCATTGCAAATCTGGTCAGCCTTGTAATGTGTGCTTTTATGTGGATTTGATATGCTCTGATTCATTTACGTTATTTCACTTCCATTGTGCTCTTCCTCTGTGTACCTGCCATCTCATGATTGTTGCTTACGTTTGTATTTCTCCATGACTCAAAAGAGCTAATGAGAATAAATCATTGTTCATTTGATGTCACCCTGCTTCCAAGAACCCTACCTATGGGTTTCTCCCACTGTTTTCCGACACTGGTCACACCGCTTGAAGGCGTTTTTGAGGCGTTTTGGACGCATACTGCCGACAGTTTGATGATGTTTAAATCATACCGCCTTTTATTAAAGGGCAAGAAATCTTGTTTTAGGGACAGCTTAGGGCCTTTTATTGCAGTTGCTTACCTTAGACCATTCTTCATGTATTCTGTAGTAGTTTTATACAGATTTGAATTGTCCTACTCTTAGTTCCCGCTATCACAGGATGATGAACATGATCACACGAGTTTGAGTGAATCAAGCATATTGTGGTCAAATTCTTGTGTTTCATGCAGTTGTCATGAATATACTTATTCTCTGTAGGTCATACCAAGTGCTCAGAAGTGTAATTGAACTTGTGTGGGAGGATAGAGAGCATGAAGAAAAGGATCCCAGTGTGCACAAAGAGCTTTCGTTTTTTCTGCAAATGTGTATCATTTTGGATTACTTACATTATGTGCACTGTGTGGATTTCTCACTGCAGGGTAATCTTTTTTTATAAATATATATTTTTTTTTTTTTTTTTTATCCAGTGGTGTATGTTTCATGCTCCTAGGTGAAGTGGTTGATTTTTTTCTGATTTTTTTAAAGTTGCCAAAAAATGTGTGATCTGAGGGACAAACTGGTCCATTTTGGCTGTGACTTGATTGAGTTAAGAGTTAGAAAAAGAAAAAAAAAAACAACCTATGTATGCCATACTATGTGACTTGCACACGAAATTTTTTTGTAACTTTTTCTTTCAAAGCATGATGGTGTTATTTGGATACAGAGAGGCACACTGATGAGAGAGCTGGGGTATTCCGTGAAACAGAGAGAGTGGGAATGGGGGTGGGAGGGAGGTGAGATTAATGTTTTCTGTTTGAGGCAAGAAGATTTGCAAACCGGCCATCCAGTCATCAAACCACTGAATGTTCTTTATCTTCTGTGTGCAGGGTAGCCTGGGCATGTTAGATCTGAACCCCATCCTGCAACAAGTGCAGCAGCACCTCATCCCTGTGACCAAGGAAGAACCGCCGGACCTCCCACCCTCCCTCTTCCTCACCCCCACCCCCATCACAACCCTCACCCTCATCACCCTCTTCTCTGGATGTTCCCGCGGCCCTAGCAACGACGACGGTTCCTCAAGGCGAGGCTTCAGGCGTGGTTGTGGATCGGAATGATGTGGCGTCGTTGCCATCGTCTTCGCCAGAAGGGGTGAGTAGGGTGAAACGTAGCCTGGTGGTCCATGGTATAGATTACCCGTCTGTGTATTCTGCAGTGTCTATTTGTTGATACGGGCTTTATATCCTTACATATAGAAACACATACACACACACACACACACACACACACACACACACACACACACACACACACACACACACACACACACACACACACACACACACACACACGTGATATGAATGTTTCTGTTTTCAAGAGATATGCAGATCCTGAATGTGGCTGAAGGCTTCATGACTTTTTTTTTTCCCAAAGCTTTGTTATTGGTTTGGTTTTTATTTTCAGCCGCCTGAGAACGAAACAGCAAAAGACCACAGTCCGGAGAGCCCCCAGCCTCCACCACAGCGGTGCCAGACAGTGCGAACGTTCCCTCCACCGCTGACCAAGACAGCGCACAGTCCGCCCAGAACCAACCCCCAGACTTCTCTGCTGACTCTTCCCACGGCGTCGCCGCAGAACCACAGCCAACAGAAACGGCAGCCGCCACACTTTCCGTCACGTCGACGAGGTGTCAGCGGATAACGCCTGGCTTCAGTCCGATGAAATCGACCTGGACGCCATCCCCGATGCATGGTTGAACACCGGGGAAGAGGTTTTCCTCCGCGTTGTCATCAGGCGGTGGTGGAACAGGGGAGACAATTGATGCCGGTCTGGCGGCAAGCTTGGCTGCTGGTTTGGTGCTGGAGGGGAAGGAGGAGGGGGGTGGGAAAGGATGTCAAGAAGCAGGATTGAGTGTGAAGAATGAAAAGCTGTGTTTGGTCTTGATCTCTAGGAGACCTGAATAATAATGATAGTTATAACAATAGTAATAATGATTATGATAATCATAATAATGATAATCATAATGACTATGATTATAACGATAATGAAATAATGATAATTATTACTATTATTGTTATTTTTTGGTCTGTGAAATCATTTGACAGCCATTAAGATGGGGCGAAAGTGGGGTTTGGAAAATTCCCTGGGTTACCTTTTTCTTTAAAACTTTTTTTTAAAAATTAGTTCGTTTGCATTACAGTTATATCAGACGACATAGAACAATGAAAACATATTATTGTATGTACAGAGTTATTCTGTTAACATTTATGCATTCGCACATACGAGCATCAAAGTCTGCCATCATATTTCAGTTTCGTTGTAAAGTTATTCATTGTTAGCTTGAGACAAACATTTTATAGTATGACAGAGAGGGCTTCGTTTGAACATGTGGGTCTGTTTACATTGGAATTCACTGACGTGGGTTGTTTGTTTGGTGATGATAGTTTCGTCAGCATCTGTCGCTTCTGTCAATGTTTTTTTATTATTCAGTGGAATATGAATTGTGGCAAGTTAAGAAAGAATTGGAACTGAAGAAACATGTTGCACTGTGTGTTTGCGTGTGCATGTATGGCAGAGGAAGCTGTATGTGTTTATGTGCATGTTTATAGTGCGTGCATACTTGCTGTAAATTGTGGGCTCTGCATATATCTTGAGCATCTGGACATAGGGATAGAGGGAAAAGAGTTTAGGTACAGATGTGCAATAGAAACGTGAAAGTAAGACATTTGTTCTTCCAAGAAAATTTTTCATTTCCATTTTCATTACGATTGTTTAATCAAAACAGATTCCGATCTGTCTGTGTAGATGTCTCAGGTTAACGTTTGATGTTTGCAGCTTCTGAGCAATGTACTGTTGCCAGTGACTATGTCGTATCTTGTTAAAGTTAGTAAAATGATGAGAAACATCACATCCATTTGTTGATCCAGAGGGCAGTTATCTTTATGTGAGCAGGCATGCCTACTGTCCTTGACCATCCGGGATTTGTCCTGGAAAGTTGGTTTTAGAAGCCATTGCCCTAGAAATCCCGGATTTGTAACATCCATCCTGGAAAAAAAAAATCAGGAGTTAAACAGCCGTTCTTATCGTGTTGCACATGAAACTGAGCCAACAGTATCGTCAGCTAGAGTGAGTAGACATAATGCGCATGCGCGCGAAAAACAAAAACCTCGCTTTCACTTTCAAGTCAGAACATGGCGTCGAAGAGGAGACACGATGTCAACACAGAGTCGGATTCTGACTCTTCGTATGGGTCAGAAAGGAGTGATAAGAAGAAGAAAACGACGATGAAGCGAGATGTCTTTTTTAAAAAAAAATCATCGGAAAAGTGGCCATGTCTACAACAAAGGAGTAAAGGAGTTTCCTCAATGTTTCTATCTTGACACTGTTCTGTCCCTGATTTTATGGATTTGTCCCTGATTTCTGTCTGTATTGTTCCTGAAAGCAAACTTTGGGGTAGGCATGCCTGTGTGAGATAATGAGATAAGGTAGGGTAATGTCGCGCTAAAAGCTCAGCTGACAGAAAAGAACCATATCAGGGCTGTCACCACACTGACGATGATGACAATGGTCAATCAAAATGGAATATTATTGCGATGATGAAACTATTAGAATATTGCATTATTCATTCAGGTGAAAACTATGGAAATAAGGGAGTTATGATTAATCAAACTTTGTGTTAGACACAGTAAAAGAAATGATACGAATTCGTTTTTACTTCAGTTGTTGAACATGGGATCTGAAAATTTCATTGAACTAGTTTGTGCAAATGCAAGGTTTCAGTTTCAGTTTTCAAGGCTGTTTTTTTTTTTTTTTCACCAATAGAACCGAGCTTTGTGATATTTGAAATGCATCAAGTTTCTCTTTGTGATGTTTTATGGCATCTTTCAATGACACTGTGTACAATAAACCATTCAAACATGAACAACAAGTGTGCTGTGATTTTTTTTCAATGACTTGCATGTATAGCGAGAATGAGACAGTGTGGTCTGCATGTGTGTTTCCTCCTTTGTGGTAATGTTTGGTTTAAGATGTCATAGAGCCTCCAGGAGCCAGGACAAACTAGACAAGGAGTCAGGACAAACTAGACAAAGGGAAAATAGATTTTCTGTACAAGTCAGGGAAAGATTTTTTTACAAGCCAGGGAAAATAGAGTGTGTACAAGTCAGGGAAAATAGATTTTGTGTACAAGCCAGGGAAACAGATTTTGTGTACAAATCAGGGAAAATAGATTTTGTGTACAAGTCAGGGAAAAGAAAGGATATTTTGCAAACAAAAGTGACAGTTTCTTTTTTTAAATGCTTCAAGAGGGTAACAATGGAAGAATCTCGTAGAATCTTCGTGGCTGACTTTGTATTAATATCAATCTGCCTGATGTGCACCTGTTATTGTGCATGAATGGAAAATTGGTAGTAGGTATCAGTCAAGACAAACATTGGCAGACAAAACCCTCAGACTGCATCGTCATGGTGGATTCCTTCATGATGACCTTGTATTGATGATGAACTGGATCTGTATGACAATGGGTATGGAAGGAGCAAGAAAGCAGCATAGGAGTACAGCCACAGACAGGTCATGAAATAAGAACGAAGCAAAAAAAAACTCTCATCACAAACAGCAGCACGTTTACGACAGAAATGTGTCAACACTCACCAGCAGACAATATCTCTCCTTGCATTATACCAAACACCACAAGTTTACCTGGTAGGGGACACAAATCTTGTCGTGACTTCCTGTCTAAGATCATTACACAGGGTGCGGAGGATGGTGGGTTTCCCAGAGACCAAGAAGCTCACGATGCACAATGTAAAAAGACTGAATGACTCCATCCCTGCCTTGTTTTGTATGATGGAGAACAGAGGACTATAGAGATCGCTGACCATGCATCCATCAATCATGATGTTTCATCCCTGTCTACTGCTTCAAGACCCTCCTACAGGATACAAAGGAAGGTGGACACTCTCGAAGCGGACAGAAAAGTCGTGATGAAACAGCGTACAAGAACTGAACCAACTGCCATCGCTAACCCTGTTTGCATCATTTAAAAACAAGAGAACTGTAGAGATAGCTGACCGCTAAAGACATTTGTGCATGTGTATGGACAACATAAGGGAGTGAACCAGTTACATATCTACACTGTTGTCTCTGTAGGAGGACAAAGAGGACTAAGGGTATCCCTGACCATCCAAGACGACATAAGGAACTGAACTGGTCACATCTCAACATCTGTCGTCTGTAACTGAAGATGAGTGAACTGAGAAGATTACTGACCGACCAAGACTGTCTAGATAGACAACCAAAGGAATTTGACTGGTCACATCTCTGTTCTGTTCTTTGTGACTAAAGATCTTTGACATAGTGTAAGGCTTTATTTCTTAACACACAAATCACAGATCCATGGAGACCCATGGTAGACGGCAATGCTCTAGTCCTTCGCAAACAACATGGGTCCATGGAGGCCTACTATGCATGGCACGCAACATATGAGGCAAGCTGTAGCGACGTTGAACTGCACGGGTGCTGTCCCTTCTCCCTAACCCTGATCCAGTCGTGATCCTACTTCATACATTCAAAAGTTGACGCTAGACGATGAGCATAGCAATACAGAACTCATGGGTTCCCATAGATATACACATACATACATCATATATATATATATATATATATATATATATATATATATATATATATATATATATATATATATATATATATATATATATATATATATATATATATGTGTGTGTGTGTGTGTGTGTGTGTGTGTGTGTGTGTGTGTACACTTTCGTTTTGTTCCATTTACTACCCTTCGCTGGCTGCTTTGGGGGTGCTGTTGGATTCCTTTTTGAACCCTTGGTGGTGAGAACACCACAGAATTATAGACTGTGGTGTGTCTCTATTTGACACCAAGAACACAGACACAATCAGCGGTGTCTCCCTGATGAGTCCGATCCAGCGGACGGAAGGCCTAGGAGCAGCCAATACAGACAGATCTGCCTTTGAAGAGGAGTGCGATGGTTCCCTCAGGCAGCTAGTGAGGGGTTTCTCATATTTGAAATATATTCCCCTTTTTTCTTCATCTTCAAATGTTTTTTTTTTAATTCAAGTCTTTGCCAAGTCATTACTATAATGACCGAAGAATTGTTAGCCTGCACTTGTTTTCACGTAGAGAGAGAGAGAGAGAGAGAGAGAGAGAGAGAGAGAGAGAGAGAGAGAGAGAGAGAGAGAGAGAATTTCATTTAGCCTAATCTCTAAGGATGGACTTGGATGCCTGAACTACCTTTCGCTCATGAAACATTTCAGACCGTGGAGCTTGATAATGAAAGCTGCGTTCCTTCAAACAAGAAGGCTGTGTGACTTTTCATGAAGGCCGTGTTCTTTTACTGAAAAAGACTGTGTTCTTTTATTGAAGAAAGACCGCGTTCTTTTATTGAAGAAGACGTTTTTTTTTTTTTTTTTTTAATTGAAGAAGACCGTGTTCTTTTACTGAAGAAGACCGTGTTCTTTTATTGAAGAAGACCGTGTTCTTTTACTGAAGAAGACCGTGTTCTTTTATTGAAGAAGACTGTGCTCTTTTATTGAAGAAGACTGTGTTCTTTTATTGAAGAAGACCGTGTTCTTTTACTGAAGAAAACCGTGTTCTTTTATTGAAGAAGACTGTGTTTTTCTATTGAAGAAGACCGTGTTCTTTTACTAAAGAAAACCGCGTTCTTTTATTGAAGAAGACTGTGTTCTTTTATTGAAGAATCCATGTTTTATTGAAGGAGACACTGAAGAAGTCCATGTTCTTTTATTGAAGGAGACCATGTTCTATTATTGCAGGAGACCATGTTCTTTTATTGAAGAAGACCATGTTCTTTTAATGAAGGAGACTGTGTTGCAAAGTGAAACGACTGCAGGCGGAAATCTAAACAAATCTTAAATAAATGTCAGCGAACCGCCCAGAGAAACGTGGACAAACGAGTCACAAGACAACACACAACGCGTTTCCGACCTCTTCGGACCGAAGAGGTCGAAACGCGTTTGTGTGTTGTCTTGTGACTCGTTTGTCCACGTTTCTCTGGGCGGTTCGCTGACATTTATTTAAGATTTGTTTTGAAGGAGACTGTGTTCTTTCATTGAAGGAGACCATGTTCTTTTATTGAAGGAGACTGTGTTCTTTCATTGAAGGAGACCATGTTCTTTTATTGAAGAAGACAGTGTTCTTTCATTGAAGAAGATCATGTTCTTTTACTGAAGAAGACTGTGTTCTTTCATTGAAGGAGACCATGTTCTTTTGTTGAAGAAGACCATGTTCTTTTAATGGAGGAGACTGTGTTCTTTCATTGAAGAAGACACTGAAGGAGACCATGTTCTTTTATTGAAGAAGACAGTGTTATTTTACTGAAGAAGACAGTGTTATTTTATTGAAGAAGACAGTATTATTTTATTGAAGAAGATCATGTTCTTTTATTGAAGGAGACCATGTTCTTTTATTGAAGAAACTGTGTTCTTTTATTGAAGGAGACTGCTCTTTCTTTGAAGAAGACCGTATTCTTTTATAGAAGGAGACTGTGTTCTTTTATTGAAGAATCCATGTTCTTTTATTGAAGAAGACCGTGTTCTTTTATTGAAGGAGACCATGTTCTTTTATTGAAGGAGACCATGTTCTTTTATTGGAGACACTGAAGGAGACCGTGTTTTTTTTTTATTGGAGGAGTCTGTGTTCTTTTATCGAAGGAGACACTGAAGGAGACTGTGTTATTTTATCGAAGGAGACTGTGCTCTTTTATCGAAGGAGACTGTGTTCTTTTATTGAAGAAGACCATGTTCCTGTCATGACGGGTGCCGTACCCAGCAACAGAAACCCGTCACTATTCCAGATGGACACACACTATTCCAGATGGACACGCTCTATTCCCCCAAAGCATTCCAGACAAAATGTGATGATCCAGTTTTCCAAAGGCTGGCTGGCTGCAGCGCTGGGCAAGTGAACATTTCTAGAGGACTCCAAGTGTGTTGTTCATGTCCCGGATCCATAAACAGATTGTTCATGCCGAAGCAGTTCTCTCCCCCCATACTCGGCCTCCCTTCCCTCCCTCCACCCACCCCCTCTCGCAATTACCCCCCCCCCCCCCCCCCCCCCCCCCCCCCCCCCCCCCACACACACACACACACACCTCACACTCCCTCCCTTCCTCCCCCTACCGTCTCTCCTGCCGACTAGATCCAGAGCGATTTGTTGTGTGCTCCCTTTTCTAAAAATGTCGTAATTCACTATCCTATGTTCGGCACTCTCACAACACACACACACACACACACACACACACTTCAAACGTTTTGCGACAAGTACCATTGGCTCACTACTACCTGTGGTGTCCCCGGGTGAAATTCCATGGAAAATTCCGCTTTGACGGGACACGCAAAAATATACCGCTCATTGAGAGAGAGAGAGAGAGAGAGAGAGGGGGGGGGGGGGGGAGGAGGATAAGACAAAATTATTTGCCAGGATAATAGATAAGCACTGACGTGATGTTTTTTTTACATCCAGTCCTCGCCCTGAGTAGGGAATACAACATGCAGTGAAATGAAATGATATATAAAGAGCAAGCAAGCAAGCAAGCGAACAGAGAGAGAGAGAGAGAGAGAGAGAGAGAGAGAGAGAGAGAGAGAGAGAGAGAGAGAGATTATTTGATAATGTTTATTCCAAGGGTAACAGATAAGCAAGAATATGCTTTTTCCCATCTGGCCCTCGTTCCAGTTTAGGGACTAAGGAGAGAGAGAGAGAGAGAGACAGACAGACAGACAGACAGAGAGAGAGAGAGAAACGCAAACACATGGTTTCACTGATTTGATATCCACTCAAAACAAAAACGCACAGTTTCAGCGAGTTGATAATATCCACTTAATAAACGCCTAGTTTCAATAATATCCACTTACTGTCTTCTTGTAAAGGCCTTGTGCAAAACACGGACATTTTCCGACGCAATGGTTTATATGCACGGACATAATTATTGTCCAAAAGTTGATGAAACCCACGAACCATTTTAAAGGATTAGGGTTTTTTTTTCCTACGATTTTTTTTTTTTTTTTTACTTTCTAACTGTAAGGCTCGTACGCTATATATGCAAACGAAAGAAATGCGTTCAGCCTCCTCCCACCTAGGATTTTATTTTATTTTATTTATTTATTTATTTTGAGAGCAGTACACATACATGCTCAGAAGAAAAAAGGTGAGGAAAATAAACAGGGTGTGTGGTAAGACGAACAAAATGTGCTCGAGCTACAGAGAGCAATCCGAATTTCACAGAGGGGAAGGGGGAAATGTAGGTTTAAAAAAAAAAAAAAAAAAAAAAAAAAAAGTATGTATAAAAGCTTGCAGGTGTAAGTGTTCTCCGCCGCTCTTTTTTTTTCCCTCCAATAGAAATCGGATCCCCACTTGGTAACTCCCCAGTGGGGAACCTGAACAGACTAGAAACATTTGGATCTCTCTCTCTCTCTGTCTCTGTGTGTGTGTGTGTGTGTGTGTGTGTGTGTGTGTGTGTGTGTGTTTGTGTGTGTGTCTCTTTTCTTCTTCTTCTAGTGATTTGATATTAAGGGAGAGAGAGAGAGAGAGAGAGAGAGAGAGAGAGAGAGAGAGAGAGAGAGAGGAGAGAAGAAGAAGAGAAGAAAAGAAGAAAGAAGAAGAGACAAGAAAAGAAGGAAGGAAGGAAGGAATAAGCGAGGAAAGATGAAAAGAAAGAAAGACCGAACCAACAGGTTTCGCTTCATCCTGGAGACGTCACTATGAGGGAGCTCGTCCATATCATGTGTGCGTGCGTGTTTGTGTACGTGTGTGTGTGTGTGTGTGTGTGTGTGTGTGTGTGTGTGTGGTGTGTGTTGTGTGTGTGTGTGGTGTGTGTGTGTGTGAGCTCGCGCGCTCAGGCGAGTAAATTTGCATGCACGTATCGTGGGTTCCTTAAAAAACAAAAAAAGAGAGAGAGAGAGAGAGAGAGAGAGAGAGAGAGAGAGAGAGAGAGAGAGAGACGTTAAGAATGCAATAAGAAAGAAAGGAGCAGAAACAAAAACAAAACGAAACAAACAAACAAAAAAGAAAGAATGAATGAAAGAAAGAAGAAAAAGAAAAGAAAAAAAAAAAAAAAAAAAAGGAAAGACGACAATAATGTACGGGTGACAACAGACCCACAGAGAATGATGACACGCGAGATAAAGTCGAAAGGTCTGGGGAGTGGATTAGAAACAGATCCAGCAAGGTGGAGGCGAGAAGGCCGCTGACGTTTTGGCTCACTGATCGTCCTCCTGGACTGGTTGTTGGGGCATGTCAAGCCATTGCATAAACAGGGGAGAGAATAAGTATCTCGCACTGATCGTCCTCCTCCTGGACTGGTTGTTGGGCATGTCAAGCCATTGCATAAACAGGGGAGAGAATAAGTATCTCGCGCGAGATACTTATTCTCTCCCCTGTGTGTGTGTGTGTGTGTGTGTGTGTTCATTATTTGCCTTTATCGTAGTCTCTTTTCGTCAGACATGTCTCCCAGTGCTTCCTGTCACCACATTATTATTATTATTATCATTATTGCTGTTATTGTTATTATTAATATCATTGTTATCATTATTATTGTTGTTGCTGCTATCATTATTATTGTTGTTGTTATTTTTATAATGATTATTCGAAACTTGCATTACGTATGTCCTCAGAGACCAAGCTCTGAGCATTTTATAATCCACGCTTCCGTTTATGCAGCGGGTTGTTCATGTGGATAGAGGCGACTGAAGAGCCGCATGTCGGGCATTTTGCCTAATTCAGCCTGTTCCTTTCACTCCATTTTCTTCCTTCATTCTTTCGAGTGTTAGGCTGTATGCTGAGTGTCACGTGTCATCCATGCCCACGGCCAAACTGGCCTTCTCTTCCGAAAAGTTGGTGATGGGATTTTACGTGTGTGCAAGATGTTGTGCATGCGCTCACACACAAAACCTCTCTTTATAGTCTCAGTCTAAGGGACTCTTTGGAAAATGGAGTAAGAACGAACGTTAACTCCCGGTGTAAGGGTACTGCCACTGTACATCTCAAAAGATCCCCGTCTCGGTAGATCCCTGTCTTGATAGATCCCCCACTACATGTGGACGAATTTCCGTCTCGATAGATCCCTGTCTCGGTAGATCCCCGTCTCGGTAGATCAAAAAACAGTAACGGGGATCCATCAAGACAGGAATCAATCAAGATGGGGATCCATCAAGATGGGGATCTATCGAGACGGGGATCCATCAAGATGGGGATCTATCAAGATGGGGATCCATCGAGACGTGGATCCATCGAGATGGGGATCCATCGAAATGGGGATCTATCGAGACTGGGATCTGTCGGTAATCGAGTGCCCCCCCCCCCCCCCCCCCCCCCCCCCCCCCCGCCACTGACGTAGCAATGAAGATAAGTCAGAAGAAATGTAGTGCAGTCATTTTTTTTTTTTTTTCTGTGGTAGCCATCTTCCATTTTCAGGTGTAGCCGTATTCTGTTTTCAGGGGCATCTGTATTCACAAATGTCAAGGACACACACACACACACACAAATTGTTTTGAAGGCCAGCCATGTTCTTGTTTTTTCACCTTTTTCTTTTTCTTTCTTTCATGTTCTTTTTTTTTTGTTGTCTTTTTTTGTTGTTGTTGTTGTTGGCAGCCATGTTGTTTTCTTCTTCTTTGCAAACACCTTGGTCTTGGTGCATTGGTGCTGTTTGCGCAAAACTGAGAAAAAAAAAAAGGGCTCAGTAAAACTTCATTTCAAATCTTAAAAATATATTTTTAATAAGTGTCTAGGATGGGAGTAAGTCTTCACTGTTAAGTAAAACTGGCGACGAGAGAATAAACGGAAAATTATATCACTGTAGTAAGCAACTGTTGCCATGGAATCAGACTCATTTGCTATTTGACTCACTGACAATGACTGGAGTGGGATTGTTACCTCCAGCCATACAGATGATTAAAACAAATCTTTAAAACAAGTTTTTCTGAACCATGCAAAATTGCTTTAAAATCTTTTTTTCTAAACCATGCAAAATTGCTTAAGAGTCTTTCTTCTATTAAATCTTAGATCAAATGAAAAAAAAAAATTTTCCCCCAGGGACTTAAAAATCACATGTTGGGGAACATCTTCAACAAGGTTTTCATGGAGTGTGATGTACAGTGTTTATGTCTGACATCATCCATGTCTATACCAACATGTCTTATAGTGAACGGTACACCATATGGAAAGCACCACAGAGCTTCTTCACCTTTCAAATGATAGGAGTGTGTGTGAAAGGATTGGCCTGTGTGTAATCAGCACAATTTGAAAAAAAAAAAAAATTTTATGGCCATCAGTGGTGCGCATTAAAAACTCAAATTCGATATCTGTCTACGTGTTCCAGTCCTCTTGCCAGAGGTCTTGGTCAAACCTCTGTTTTATACGTTGTTTTGATTACAACTGTCATGAAACTCGGATGGAAGAGTGAAAAATTTTCCTCATTGCTGTACTTACTTAGTGCTTCATTACCTTTCCTCCTTTGGCAGTCTATGTTTGAACACACACACACACACACACACACACACACACACACACACAAAACACACAAACACACACACACACACACACACACACACACATGTGGACACACAGAATAAACCACAAAGATAGGAACCACACAGCTTTCCACCATCCAACATGTCTGGTGAATACATGCTTTTTGG
>JADBJO010002090.1:223818-231318 GCA_016801955.1 Conus betulinus
CCCCTGACAAGCCCTTACTCAAGAGTTCAGTTTGCTATGGGCTCAAATGGGAAGACTTCAACCCTAGGAAGACTACAATCCTAGGAAGACTAAAGCCTAGGAAGACTAAAAAACCTGTGGTAAAAAACTACAACCAAAGGATTGGTAACAGGAAGACTACAACCCTAAGAAGACAACAGCCCTATGAAGACTACAACAATGCTGCAACCCTAGGAAGACTGCAACCCTAGGACTACAACCGTAGGAAGACTAAAATCCTAGGACGACTACAACCCTTGGTAAAACTACAACCATAGGAAGACTACAATCACAGGAAGACTAAAATCCTAGGAAGACTACAACCCTAGGAAGACTAAAAAAACCCATGGTAAAACAACCAAAGGATTTAGTAACAGGGAAGACTACAAACCCTAGGAAGACTACAACCATACTGCAACCCTAGGAAGACTGCAACCTTAGGACTACAATCCTAGGAAGACTAAAATCCTATGAAGACTACAACCCGTGGTAAAAACAAACCATAGGAAGACTACAACCACAGGAAGACTAAAATCCTAGGAAGACAACCCTTGGTGAAAAAAAAAAAAAAAAAAAAAATTACAACCCTAGGAAGACTACAGCCACACAGTTGAGGTTCATCCACTTAATTCATGTATGCATCTCTGAGTGGTGGTGTTCGCATTTCCTGACCAACACTGCAGGTGTCTGTGTCTCTCGGGTCTGGTTTGACACCAGGATATAGTATGAAAGTAAAGCGCAGAGTACAGTCTTGTCAGGCAGTCTCAGACCACAACGGAACTCTGCAGCACCATCTTCATCATCCTCATCCTCATCAGTTAGCATCAAACAAAAACAAAAACAAAAACAAAAAATCACATTCTGTGGGCCCTCAGGCCCTGCTCTCTTCAAGACCTAATTTTTTTTTTTTCTTTTTTCTTTTTTTTCTCCACGTCTACATCCTTGACAACCTCATGTCGAGGTCATCAGTATCTTCAAGTTCATGCAGACTGTCGTTTGATGGACTGCAGAGATGCCCCCTTAAAGGGGAGCGATCACTCATGCGGACGCCAAGAGTATGCAATTATTGTCATCAGCAGGGGGTGTAACACTAGCAAACTGCATCCTGCGTCGGGGTTGGACAAGAACAGACGCCATCCCACATCACCCCTAGTGACCGTCTTGGAATGTAGAGGAATCAGGAGAGAACTATCACCCCTCTCCATCCCCCCCTCCCCCCCCCCCCCACCTCCCTAGGTTCCTTTTTCTTCTACAGAGCTGAGGAGCAGATTCTTCCATAATCATGAGTCCTCCTTTTTCCCCCCACACAGGGATGTCTTTGATCTAGATCTTGCTTGTCACTGTTGTCGTTCATTTGTTACTATTCATAAAACCAGCACGACCATTTTGACATGTGGGTTTTTACTTCCTGACCGCTCGCTCCCCCCCTTTATACCCACACACACACTGAAACTCCTGCACCCTTCTTCACTGTCAAAGAGTATCTTCCTCCTTGCCTTGCCTTGATAAGACCCCCCCCCCCCCCCCCCCCCCCCCGCTGCCCCCTTCCCCTCCCACCACATCCCTCCTCCCCGACCCCCTTCCCCTCTGTTTTAACTCGTCAACGGTGATGCCGCAGATGGAGTCCTCCTCCCCTGATTCTCAAACATTCCAAAACAGTTGAAAAAGTGTTCCCACACTCCTTAGAGAGTGCCTGGATTTTACATCTTTTATTCTGTCTAGATCTCCTGTTTATTTCATTGTCACACCCTCGCATTTATATCTTTACCTACACATGTTCCTTTTGCTCTTTATCTTTTCCCTCTCATTACTGAGCTTAATAGTGTGTACTTAGGATCTTTTAGCTCATCCCAAATAAAGATCAGCACTTTCATCATGAAAAATGCTGGCCTAACTCCTTCATCCAAACAGCAGGAAATTCCAGCATTATTCTACTTATTTTTCTGGCTGGGCAGGGAGTCATTACCCTTTTCTTCTTCTTCTTTTTTTTTTTTTTTTTGGTTTTCTTTTTTTGTTCACGGAGCAGAATTCAAAATTAAGGGTCATTAACCTATCCTCCTTACAGCTACGATGAGCCGACTTACCTTACACTTACCCTAACAGAAGAGAACTATGGGAACAGTCCCCGTCTCTTACTCAAGTTTCTCTTTCATCGTTGTTCTTATTTTACAATGAGATATAAAACTGAATCATCCTAAAAGACGTAGTGTGGCCACCTCAATCAGGCAGCACTAAAAATCCTAAGTGCCTGTTTGTGACACCAACTCATGATCAATCATATCTCTCTCTCCTTTTTTTTTTTTTTTCTGACTTACCTGCGAAAATCCTACCAACTGTGAATCTGGGATTTCTGATCAATCAGTGATGCACATGATGAGCAGTAGTGTGTATACAGCACGAGGCAACAGCGGTATTCAACTATGACAGTGACAGTGTTAGCATAGCTGGTCTGTCATGGTGGGAAATTATTATGAGTGATGACTGTTTGCAGTCCTAAGACGGTAACATTCACGAGGGACCTCTTTTCTACAATTGGAAAAAAAAAAAGGGGGGGGGGGGGGGATGATACGATGTGATAGTGATAGTTTAGTTCAGAGTGTCGGTACAAATGTCAAGTTCCACAACTCTGACGATCCTGTGATGCAGTCTGATGTGACTGATGGGAAAACATGTCATGAGCGACAACAGAATATGACATCATACGTGTGAGATGAATGTGGCAAGATGACATCATAATGTGTGAGAGGAATGCGGCAAGATGACATATGTGTGAGATGAATGCAGCAAGATGACATCATAATGTGTGAGATGTACGCGGCAAGATGACAAAATAATGTGTGAGATGAATGCGGCGAGATGACATCATCATGTGTGAGGTGAATGTGGCAAGATGACATCATATGTGTGAGAGGAATGCGGCAAGAATGAACTCCAAGGATATGGACATCACATGGTTGATGCGACATTTGCAGGACCAAATGTCATGTGCAGGCAATGTGCCATGATGATGATGACGGAATGAACTCAACTGCTGATCTGTTCCCTGGTTCCTGACTGCGTCTAATTAAATCATTACCCACGTCACCCACATCTACGCCATGGCCAGTCCCATTTCAGGTTAACCAAAGTCCCACTTCAGTCAACTGTAATCAAATGTTATGAGACAGCGCCCCTCTACAATCTGCTTCATTCCTTTACAGTTTACCCATCCATCCCCAGTCTATGACCCCAAACCTAAGCCCCCCCCCCCCCCCCCCCCCCCCCCCCCCCAATCAAAGAAAGGAAAGAAACACCAGAACATTTCTGTTCTTCTTTTGTTCTTCTTCTTCTTCTTCTTCCTCTTTTTTCTTTCCAGTCATAATCATCAGGTTTAATACTTCATTATTTTTTTTTTTAATCTGTTTCTCATAAAGAAGTCAGAATGCTCCTATTTCTCCCCCCACTACTTCATCTCCCCACACCTTGCCCACTTCCAATGTCATCATATCCAGTCATCCATACATCCATCTAAAAAAAAAGGGAAACAATTTCATCAAAAATCTGTACGTCTGCTTTCGACAGGGAAATATGTTCGACCTATTCAAACAAGTGATCAATTCCTCTTTGTGCACTAGCCCTTCAGCAGCTTTTTCAAAACAGAGTCTGCAGTAAAGTGTGCCAAATGAAATTTCCTTCTTCCCCAAAACTGCTGCTGAAAAGGGCGTTTCCATAACAGGAAAGAAATCCAAGAAATCCAGTCGTTAATCCAATTTGATTACAAGACGGATGATTGTTAATCACTTTTTGGTCCCCCTGTTTTGTCAGGCAAAAAAAAAAAAAGGGGGGGGATGGAGGAGGGAGGAGAGGGGAGGGGGGAAGAGAAACCGTTAACAACTCAGCAGTTAATAATGATCTGATCCAATGATTGGGTGATTTTCATGATTGAGGTTTGGGGTTTTTTTTTTTTGTTTTTTTTTCTTCTTTTTTTTTTTTTTTTCTTTTCTTCGTCTCTCTCCCTCTCTCAATGTCTGGCTGTTTCGTTGCACTGACGGCGCGGCAGGGCCGATAGTGGTTGTTGCGAGGAGGCGGCGACCACAACCAGCTAACCACACTGCCACGTCATCCCGTGCTCTGCCCGCTCTTTGCGTTCACTTAGGTCAGGGGGAGGAGAGTGGGGGGTGGGGGCTGTGAACAGAGGTCAATGTGACCAGCGTATGCAATGAAGGAGGGTCATGAGGACGACAAGTGCAGGCATGAGCAGTGACAGGGATGGATGGATGGATAAATGGATGGAAAAGATGAGGTGGACCAGTTGCCTTCCATTTTTTTTTTCTTCTTTTTTTTTCAATCAACACTTTTTACCAAACAAAAGTTTTCTTACCCTCTATTTCACCAGTTTCCTACAGCAATGTCCTTCAGCTGATTTTTCAGTAACTCTCACTCCCTTCTCTCTTCTTCCACTGCATAATCCCACCGTTTAAAACCCCCCCACCCCCCCCCCCGCCTCCCCTCCCCCCAATCTTGTCCTAACCCTCTCTTACACCATGCCTGGGATTTACGAGAGGCATTTTCTCAGAGAAGTTTCACATCACTGCGTTAGTTCATCAACAAAATGTTCTCCATAAATTACCAAAATCACTGCGGAGTGCCCGTTCAATAAGAAATGGATGTCACAACTGTGCACATGTAGGAACAATGCATGCATGTCAGTGCACACTCCGCTGGTGACATAACAAGTACACGGTTCTCCTTCAATGCTGCACAAAATGCTTCCTAATTCTTCACCATGAGTCAAATACCCCAGCAACGGCAAAAAAACACCGGGGCAAACATGATGTGTTATGGAACATGAAATGCTACAGCATGGGAAAACTTAAAACAACCACAGTTGATGGCAGAGGTTCCCTGAAGTTTTGGAGTATGGCTGCCTTAATGGCGGGATATAAAAAAAAAGTCATACACACAAAACTCCACTCTCCTCGTTGGGTAGATGGGATTAATACTTGTCTGTCCATATAGGGAGTGTCCACAGAGTACCAGCCTGCACTGAAGACGAGAAGGCTGAGAAATATGCAGAAACGGAATTTGTCTTTCAGACTGTGCACCCTACATACCTGTAATGGTATACTATTATGCTGTACAGCATGGCTGTTCAGAGCAAGCCACTTAGTTTTGAGAGGCAGGGGAGTTTACAGCTTGCCTGCAGCTGCAGAGGCCAAGCTGTGAAAGCAGGTCAGGGAAAGGGGGTGTTTTCTGCAGGCTGCTCCCCACCAGCCAGCTAACCGTGCTGTACTCGGTGAACTGAATGTGTCATCTGTGTAAAGCCAGTCTGGCAACAGTGTGTTCGGCATTGCTGAGCGCCCATTACAAGTGGGGCTGTTAGTTTGATAATTAGTGGTTGTCATGAAAAATGTAAATATATCTGTGCTCTTGAGATGACTGAATAGGCGAATTCCTGACAATTCTTTTAATTCCAAACTCGACTAGGTTTATTTTCCTGTAGATAATGTAGATACGGCATGAAAGCTTGTACACAAGTGGTTAGACGATATTAAAACAATGACAACACACACACAATTGTGCAAAAATGACGTCAACACTTTCTGGGAATTTAATTTTCCCTAGTTAACTAGTACACAAGTTTGATACATGCCTCTGCTTGGACTACAGCAACAGAAATGTTTGATCAGAAATGTGGAAGCCTTGTTTGTTCGGCCCTTTCACTAAGTGTCTCGCATGGGATGGAAAAATAAAGCTGTGACAGGTACACAATCACAACCATACAGGTTCATCTCAATACTTGGAAGGATGTAACTGCAGGGCTGGAGCTAGGTCGACTGCCATACATGTACAGGTTTATCATCAAACTTGTAAACTGTATATCATCATATATCACCCAACTCGTAACAGGCACAACAACTCTCAACCACAGAGATATTACCATACCTGTGTTTACTGTAATACCACAACTTACAGAAGAACCCACTGATTTTTGTTTCATTTTCAACAACTTAAAAAAAAAAAAATGACTGTATACTGCCGAACAAACAAATTACATGCGGAACAAGGACGCGTTTCGATCTCTCTGGTCTTCTTCAGGCAAGACAAACGACATTCACAACGATGAAAAAAACGAAGAATAAGCCATCGCTTGTCTCTTCAAATTGGACGCGAAAAAGGATTTTAAACTGGTAACATGAGGAAACGACCTGAACAGGAAACGTTTGGGGAACACATACAGAGAAGTCGACAGTTACACAGTGCGCTCTCCATTTCCCAATGTCTGACTTTATCCCCATCTTCCTGTGAAACCTATGTAAAAAAAAAAAAAAAAAAGAAAAAGAAAAAAAAAAAAAACCCCCTCCCTCTAGTAACTGTATTGTGGGGAGGGGAGATCTATCAATCTCAAAGATTAACTCTCTCCAACCCCCCCACCCCCCCCCCCCCCCCCCCCTTCCCCCCTGGAGTCTTTACTGGGGGAAAAAATCTAGTTGCAGACAAAGACCAACATGTTCACAAACAAAAACGTTTTTTAACCACACACTTGCTTTCTTCGAAAACGGTGGGCTGTCTCCAAGAGAGAGGATGGTGGAGAAGGGAGGTACTCATCAGAAGATTTTACAGCGCACAATAACAAGTGGAATCCAAAATGTAAAGAAAAACAAAATGACAGCACTGAACAAACTCACACGATTACAAGTATAATCCAAAATTTAAAGGAAAAAAAAAAAAAAAGAGAAAAATATGACAGAATTATAAAAAAAAAAAAAACAACAACAAAAACAAAAAAAAAAAAACATAAAAACAAATGTCACTCCAAAATCTCTCTGTATCAAGCATGATAAAACCACAACCCTTATCACCTGCACACACAAAAACTGTCTGCTGCTCACTCAGTCACTGGCATCTAGCAATCCGGAGAACAATACTCCTACACAGTCTTGACACAGCTTCTTCATGCACACACACACACACAGAAAAAATGCAAGTAAATGCAACTTAATCATTCACACACACACACACACACACACACACACACACACACACACACCAATCACAACCCACTCCATGAAAATGCGCTCTTCCTTTTCTACTTCGCTGATGATCGGTCCAATCAGCATGAACGTACAACGTACTTCTGCAGAATGATGCACCAGCCCCATGACCAAGCAGGAAGATTCCGCAGACCACCACGCTCTATTGTGACGACATGACGTTGTTGTGTTGCTAGTGTGTGTGTGTGTGTGTGTGTGTGTGTGTGTGTGTATGCGTGTCTATGCATGTGTGTGCGTGCACATGTGCACATGGACACATGCGTGTCTTCCTTACTTGTTAACCACCAGAAGGACAGCTAAAACAGACCTGAAGATGCATAGCAGCAGCTGCCTTCTCTCCCTCGCACACACACATATGTAAATAAATCAACTATTTCATACTTTATATAAGACCCCATTCACTACCACTACCTCCACAATTACAACCATCACCACCACCCACTCTCTC
>JADBJO010002090.1:238818-251318 GCA_016801955.1 Conus betulinus
ATCAGGAGGTTCTTTTGTAAATTTCACTGAAAAAGAGGAATATTTTCAAAGTCAAACATATACATTCCTGCAATGGTGAGCTCATGTGTGAAAACCAAACACTGTCATCCCTGGTCTACAGATTCAGACTGAATGCTCTCAGATGCAAATTCAACAGTCATGTTAAGTGCGTCTGCGGTGAGGAAATAACACCTGTCCATGTTATTCTACACTGTCAGCATTTAAAATCATTTTTACCCACTTCGATTTGTGATTTAATGGTTTCAGATTCATCTTTTAAGAATATTTTATTGAACAATTTGCTTATGCTGGATGTTATTAAAGGCTTAAAACAGAGCCCAGTTGGCTAATTGATTTAATGTTTACAAATGTTTTGAGTATGTTATTGTTGTTATGATTTCATTTTTGAAGGGAAATGGTAGGGAGGTTCAGAGATAGGAAGACAGGAGTTTTGTTGATTGTTAATGATTTTTTTTCTCTCTCTAATGATTTTTTTTTCTCTCGTCTAATATCACAGCATTGTGAAAAAAGATGTTAAAGATAAGAACGAACACACACACACACACACACACACACACACACACACACACACACACACACACACACACACACACACACACACACACACACACAAATCATCGCCTCTCATCTCCACACCAGGGACTTCTCCCCCTCCCCCCAAAAAAAAAAACAACAACAAACAAACAAACAAACAAAAAAACCCAACCCTGTCAATCCTGACAGCAGCACTGTTCCCTTCCCACACCCGACCATTCATCCCCTGCCATCTCCACCCCATAATCTCCCACACACACACCCCTTCAATTACCTCATCAACAATCCCACCCACCTCTTTCACACACACACACACACACACACATGCACACGCGCATGCACGCGCGCGCACACACACGCACACACACGCACACGCACACACACACACACACGCACACACATACCTACCCATCCCACAGTAGTTAGAGCAAAATATCTGCCTCTCTCTCTTCTTCTCCCCCACCCCCACCCCCCCCTCCCCCATCCCTTCCCCTTCTTTTTCAGGTAACACCAGCCGATAACCTAAATCTGATGAGCTGAGCAGGTGTGTATGTGGATCAGAACGTTAGGACGCTAGCTAGCCTCATCAATAAGCCCTCTTCCTCTTCCCACCCCCACGTCCCCCTGCCCTCCCCCCCCCCCCCCCACCCCCCACCCCACCCCCAGCCCTCCCACTTCTCACTTCACTTTCTCTACACCTTTTCAGATCTTTGGACCTGAACTCACTCAACGTCGGGGGTATTTCTCACCCGGTAAATTGTGGGTAGCCAATATACAGGGTTGTGTGTTTTTTTTGTGTGTGTGTGTGTGTTGAGTGAGTGTGTGTGTGTGTGTGTGTGTGTGTTGAGTGAGTGTGTGCCTTTGATATTCAATAGCAGAAAAACCGTTGCACGTTTGTTACGGTAGACGAACTTCAGCCATTATTCACCTGTGATAATGTGCGCATGCTACTGTCACAAGCTCTCTTTTGTTTCCTGTACTTTTCATTGCCCTTCATGGCCTGCTCTCACGGTGACCTCAGTGTCCACGTTCTCTTCATCTCTATACCCTGGAACGGTTCTGGTGGGATCTGGACAGCAGCTTGTGTGTGGCCACCACAGGTAAGGGAAGATAATCCATGGACAGAAAGAAGCTCAACGAAGATCCCCGACGCGTCTTTCTGTCTGCGAATTATCTTTCCTTACTCTCCGTTTTCAGCTTCTTTTCCGTGAACAGGTTATCTTCCCCTGTGTGTGGCTCTGCAGCCACTCCGAGCAAAATGCTGCTATTTCAAACGTGTGTGTAAGCAAACTGAGAACGAAAAGAACACCGACCCTGACCAAGTGTCACTGTCACTAAGGTAAGGTAAGGTAATGTTTGCTTATAGCCCAGCCGACCGCAAAGGACCGTATCAGGGCTGTCACCACGTTAAAATCAACTCACAAGTCATCCAAAAAAAAAAAAAAAAAACACCAAAAAAAAAAACAAACAAACAAAAAAACTTTCACACATCTCTTTAACATACATCTTCTAAAAACGCACAGAAAAACTTTTGTTTAAAATCTTTCTCCCGTAAAATCTTAGATCTGATGAGAAATGTTGATCTCTTTCAGAAACTCAAAAGATCATGTCAGGTGGGTGAGGACATCTCTGAACAGGGTTTTCACGAAGTCTGCTGTAGTAAAGTGTTTACGTCTCACATCTTGCCACTCATCTAACCACAGCAGAGCACAGCGAAAGGGGGAGACAATAAGGGAAGGTGAAGAGTGAAGGGCGAAAGTGAGGAAGGGTGGTGGGGGAGGGGGGGAGGAGGGGATTTCACAAGTCTTTCACACCCACACAAAAGTGAAGACCACGACCAAAAGAGTTTGGAAAAGGTGGCCGAGGAAATCGTCTGAGGAAAAATCTGGCAATACATAACCCTGTGAGTACAGATGGACAGATGGACTGAGACACACAGAGAGGAGAGACACTACTCCAAGGAGGAGAGGAGGAGGAGGTTACACTGCTATCACAAGTCAAGGGAGGCAAGCCAGAGACAGGTTTCCATCAGCAGCGTTTCACAGCACGTTCTAGTGGCATGCAAGGCAAGGAGGAACAGGCCAGACATCGCTCAGGCATGTTGGGGCTCTCTCGCATGCTGGGAGAAAAATGGCCGACGATTAAGAAAGACGATCCCCTTGATTTGGCGCAGATAAAAGTCATGATGTCTTATGATTGGTGCCTGAAACGATCAGAATGCTCTCCTTTCAACAGCCTAGAGCAGTCTGAAGAATAGCGGGCCATAAGGGTGATTGGAATTGGTTTACGCCCTGGCTTTTTTTTTTTTTTTTTTTTTTTTTTAGTTTCGCTCCTCCTCTCGTCTCTCGCTTCCCTCGCCGCTGTGCAAATTCTGGCTGCTAGGAAACTGGTCTCTGCTGACCCCAAACAACCCTGGGGTCAGTGGGATCACCCAGACTATATTCTAGTTTTTAATATTTGTTTCAAAACTCACTCATTCAATGAAAACCAGTTCGCACAGAGGAAAGCAGAGATGGGGCCAATCACAGTGAACATCAAGTCACTGCCATCAGCGAACTGTTTGTCTCATTCATTTAAAAACAACAACAAGAAAATCAAAGAAACAAAAAACAAACAACACAAATGGCCCTGCACACTTGCACATGAGTTAACTCAGTGAACTATAGCTCTTCAATTTTCCAGGATGTTAATACTGGTGATCATGATGATACAAATGATGAAATTTATCTCTGATTCTTTTTCTTTTCTTTGTACCCCCCTTCATTATTTCTCTGGAGGAGCGGTTGCAGACAGTGGCATCATTTATACTCATCTGACAATTACTTCGTTAATGGAAAGATTCAGACAGTGATCCCAACAGACGCACAGAGTTATTCGCGTGTTTTAATCTCAGATATGTAAAAGAACAGAAAACACTGTGTTTCAAATGATGAGCAGATATGGTTTTTAAAAACTTTTTTTTTTTTTTATTATACAACCAGACTCAACGGTACAACAACCATGCTTGACTTTATGCATACAGTTTTTGCACAACATGATCATTCTGACTAACAGCATACCAAACATAAAATGTCGAGCAAAATCCTGCAAATTTAAGTCTGAGGTCATGTAACACAGACATTTCTACAAAAAATTTTTTTAAAATACCAAACACTTTAAACATATTCATACTGTTAATAAAATGATTTTTCTTAAATTTCTTGTTCTACAAATATTTATTCTCTACCTTATCAGAGATCTTCTCTCTCTCTCTCTCTCTCTCTCTCTTTCTCTCTTTCTCTCTTCCAGTAATTCAAACATAAAAAGAGATGTGACCACATACACGCTCTCTCTTGTGTGCACGTGCATGCACACATAAACACACACACACACACACACACACACACACACACACACACACACACACACACACACACACACACACACACACACCACACCACACTACACACACACACACACAATGACACCTGCATAAGCGCTTTTATATCAGAACATCTGAACAAATATAAAAAATATTTCTTTTTAATATGAAATATTTCAAAACTCTGCCACCAAAACAAAAATTCAATCACCACAAGTCAATTTACATTATTCTTCAAAAGCCTGAAATGAAAAAACAAAAACGGGCTGTTTACAGAAACTAGTATACTGTGTTTTGAAACAATCTGTGGATACACTTTGAACGAAAACGGTTAATTAATGACAAGATTTTTCTTTTAATATACAAAGACAAAGGAAGTGAAACAGATACATCAGAGAAAACAGTATAACAAAGTACCTGACTGAAAAAAATGAAAATATATAGTGTCTATTAAAAAAAAAAAAAAGAATGAATAAACGATTAATCAATACAACAGGAAAAATTAAATCCACAGAAACAGATGTACCAAGTTTGTTAGCTAATCTCATAACATGCATGCTACATGTGTTCACTCACTACAGAAAAGAAGAATTTTTTTTTTTTGTTGTTTTTTTTTTTTTTTTTCAAAAAAACAGCAGAACGAAATACTAGTACAAGGTCGACTCACACTTGCATGTTAAACAGACAAAGGTTAAAACGACACAAGATGGTGCGGCAAACAGCAGAAGGAAACAGCACTCCAAGGTGACAGGCGGCACGCTCGGGGAAGAAGGATGAGTGGTCGCCCTTGCCTCAGATACCAGAACATGCATTTACACCCTTGATACATGCTATGTAAAAATGCACCTCTGGCACGGAGACAAGGGAGAGTACTTTTCTTGTCAGGGTCAATTTCTCCACCAGATGTCCTCTTCCAGCCAGGGGCCTCAACTCTAATTGTCAGCCAGACAAGATCAAATAAAAGTTCTTTCCGAGGACCAAAAAAAATTTTTCTGGAAACAAAAAAAATCATGTCTCGGTGCTTTTTGGGTTTTCACATTAAATTTGGAGGGATGGGGGGGGGGGGGGGGGGGGGGGGAGGGGGTGTGTGAGAGAGAGAGAGAGAGAGAGAGAGAGAGAGGGGGGGGACAGGGAGAGGAATTAAGTAAAAAAAAAAAATTCTGAAAATGTTAGATGGGCGAGATGGTGAGTTGATGAAAGAGTGAGTGAGCGAGTGTGAGACAGACTGAAAATGACAAGTTATGCAAGTGTCATGAGACACACACACAATGCCAATGGGACATGTCTGTGAACATGCTGGTGAGTGTGAGACAATGACAGAGACATACATAGAGACAGATACAGAGAGTGTGAAAGGGATGGGCAAAGGAGAGAGAGAGAGAGAGAGAGAGAGAGAGTGTGAAAGAAAGGATGGGCAAGAGGAGAGAGAGAGAGAGAGAGAGAGGAGGAAAAAGAAGAGAGAGACACATTGCAAGACACAGAGAGAGAGAGAGAGAGAGGAGGGGGGAGAGGACAAAAAAAAGAGAGAGAGAGAGAGAGAGAGAGAGAGAGAGAGAGAGAGAGAGAGAGACATTGCAAAGACATAAAAGAGGAGGGAGAAAGAGGGAGACAGAAAGAGAGGAAAAGATAGAGAGAGAGTGCGTGTGTGTTTTGTGTGCATGAGAAAGAGAGAGACAATCACAGAGAGACAGACAGACAGACAGACAGACAGTGAGACAGGGTCAGACAAAAAATGTTTGTGTTTCTCAAAAGCCCCCTGCTATGAGTACGTGCATCCACGTGCATGTGTGAGTGGATCTGTACATGTGAGCATATGTGCATGTTTAAACATAAATAAGAAAGGAATATATAAATATATGGAACATGCATGCGAACACACCCGTTGTGAGCACAAACAGAACAATGTTCACAGGCACACAGAACCAGTGATGAGACAATCACAGAGAGCTTATTCCTATGAATACTCTGCTTTCCATAGCATGTGGTACAGTACTGTGCTCGCCTCTCTCTCTCTCTCTCTTTCTCTCTCTCTCTCTCTGCCTCAGGGTCTTTCAGTTGCTTTTCTCTCACACAAATAAACACAAGCCAGCATGTGTGGGTACACATGCAATCACACACACACACACACGCATGTTCACACACACACACACACACACACACACACACACACACACACACACACACACATGCAATTACTTCTCAGGTACAGCTACAGAAGATAGGGGCTGTCATCAAACTACACACAAACAATTCATCCACCCAGCACACTGGTATTGTTCAGTTATCTCATTGTTTGAGGAAGACACACACATGGACATTGAAACACACAGACACACACACATGCACACACACACACACACACACACACACACACACACACACATACACACACACACACTTATGTGAACACACACACTCATACAGAAACACATCACACACACACACACACACACACACACACACACACACACACACACACACACACACACACACGCATATACACACAAAAAAGGTTTTTTTTTTTTCCTTCTCTCTACAGACCAGAGTCTGATTCGTAGACGCACATCCTAGGAAACACCCTGCTCTTCCCTCTCCTCCCACACACACACACACACACACACACACACACACACACACACACACACCACACACACACAACACACACACACACACACACACACACGTACACTCCAGGTGGGCTCTTTTGACCACATCTGATTGCCATACCTGGCTGACGGCCACAATCCAGACAAGTACGATCCCGCCTACAGGTCCCCTGAGCCACGCCGCCTGATTGAATGACTGTCAAAAGTTTACATGGCGCTGCACGGCTGGCAAGGTTTGACACCTGACGTTGAATGAGGTCCCTCACTCCCACCCATCCCCTTCCCCCACCTCCTCACTCCCATCCTCTTACCTTCCCTTCTTCCCATCTTCTTTCACACACACACACACACACACACACACACACACACACACACACACACACACACATGTGTCTGAGTAATGAAACTACAACTTCAATTCCAAAGAACACTGGTTCATCATCAGCAACAATTTTCAATCAGATCAACTCAAAAACACCGATCTCCTTTAACAAACAAACAAGCAAGCAAAAAAAAAAAAGAAATCACGCATGCATGCACGCAGACATGCAGGCAGGCAGGCACGCGCGCACACACACACACACACACACACACACACACACCACACACAGACACCACACACCACATACCCACACACACACACACACACACACACACACACCACCACATCCCCCCCCCCCACACACACACACAAAAGTCCCAAAACTCCCAACCACATTTATCACCAACCACATTTTCGATCAGATCCATCACCTCAAAAACACTGATCTCCTTCAAACAGAAAACAAAATAAAACCAAAAAAAAAAAAGAAAAAAAGGAAAACAAATCCATGAATTCACATATGGCAGGAGTTGAAGCAGCACTGAAGAACACACACACACACACACACACACACACACACACACACACACACACACACACACACACACACACACACACACAAAGACTCCGGAGGAGGTGAATGATACACTTACTTACTTCCCCCTGATCCGAGCTGAACCCTCAGCCAGGTCAGAAGGCAGCTTTCTACCTATCACATGCCTGCGAGCTCCGGTGACAAAAGTGCCGCACGAGGCAGATCGAGCAGGATATGAATGCGAATCTGATCGTTTGACGCCTTGCGCAATGTGTTGGAACAGGGCAGTCTGCCTGTCTGTGTGTAGGCTCTAAAAAAAGCCGTGAATGTAGCCTTCAGGGTGTGCACATATTCATGTACATCACCATGCGTGCGTGCGTGCGTGCGTGCGTGTGTGCGCATGTGCGTGTCTGTGTGTGTGTGTGTGTGTGTGTGTGTGTGTGTGTGTGTGTGTGTGTGTGTGTGTGTGTGTGTGTGTGTGTGTGTGTGTGTGTGTGTGTGTGTGTGTGTGTGTGTGTGTGTGTGTGTGTGTGTGTGTGTGTGTGTGTGTGTGTGTGTGTGTGTGAGTGGGTGGGACAGCGTGGGTGTGGGTATGTAATATGAGAGAGAGAGAGACAGCATCTATGTGTGTGTGTGTGTGTGTGTGTGTGTGTGTGTGTGTGTGTGTGTGTGTGTGTGTGTGTGTGTGTGTGAAGAACATGTGAATAAACACAGACTGGGATACAAGAAGACTTATTCATGTAGACACCATTTGTGTATGAATACATACACGCAAGAACGCACACAAACACTTGCAATAATATACACATATGCAAAATAGACTCTCTCTCTCTCTTTCATACAAATGCGTAAAACACCCATGCAAGTGCACCCACACACACACACACACACACACACAGATCGGCTTTCCGCTGTCAAGTCAAGGGGAGGGAATCAAAGAGAGTTTTTCCCCTTTCCCCTCTTGTTTAAAGGAAACTGTTTAGTCTAACAATTTCAGAGATATGCCTCTCTTTCCATGCATCTGTGCCCCAGTCACTCTCTCTCTTTCTAGGTTCCTGTGTCTGTCTGTCTGCCTGTCTGTCTGTTTCTCTCTCTCTCTGTCTGTCTGTCTGTCTGTCTCTGTCTCTGTCCCCTCCCCCTCTTTTTTTTTTTTTTTTTGAAGGTGGTCTGGCAGTGCGTGCATGCATGGGTGCGTGCGTGTGTGTGTGCACGCATGTGTGCATGTGTGTATTAGAGAGAGTCTCTCTGTGTGTGTGTGTGTGTGTGTGTGTGTGTGTGTGTGTGTGTGTGTGTGTGCGCGCGTGAGAGAGAGAGAGAGAGAAAGAGAGAGAAAGAGACAGACTTGCATGCACACACAAGTTCTCAGTGTTCCATGGTCTGGTCTATTTGTACATGCATGCTTATATGCACACGTGTTTGCCAGTCTGTTGGTGAGCATGAGGGCATGTTTATGCCTGTCTGTATGTCATCTAAGCAGTTGCTGCTGTTGTTTCATGAGTGTCTGCATGTGTGTGCTTGTTAGTCAGTGTCAGTGTGTTATGCCTGTAAGTGTACATGTGTAGGTGTAAGTATATGTGAGAGAGAAAGAGAAAGAGAGGGCATGCACATGTGTGTCTGTGTGCGCACACACACACACACACACACACACACACACACACACACACACACACATACGCATGTATGCATATGCGCCCATTTTCGTATGTGTGTTTATATGTTTACATACACACCCACCAGCAAACTGTGACTTAATCATTTCTCATAAATAAGTTTTGTTTTGTTTCGTTCATTTCATCTCCAAAAAACGAACTTCAACCCCAAACTACTGTTGTGTTCAATACTTCACACATTCTGATGGAAGAAAAAGGGCAGAAAAAACCAAAACTGGAAAAGAGGCGGAAAAAACAACAACTCACGACCTCTGAAACATACCAATCAGTCCTGGTCTGTCCACAAACTCCACTCTGAATCACAACCCCTGTCTGTCCTGCCCCTTTACCTACCTTATATATATATATATATCCCCCCCCCCCCCCCCCCCCCCCCCCCCCCTCCTTTCTGAAAAGGTGTTGCTTCACAATCTCAGCAGGGAGACCTACTCTACTCTACCCCCTCCCTCCCTCCCTCTCCCCTCTCTCCCCTG
Organism: Conus betulinus; assembly: GCA_016801955.1. Taxonomy (NCBI): domain Eukaryota; kingdom Metazoa; phylum Mollusca; class Gastropoda; order Neogastropoda; family Conidae; genus Conus; species Conus betulinus. Next base: position 248,341 of record JADBJO010002090.1, read on the forward strand.
CACCTTTAATGGTTTTTAAATTCCCCCCCCCCCCCCCCCCCCCCCCCCCCCCTCCCCGTGGCTGACAGCTTCACATTTGAGTACACATGAGTGGGAGAGAGAGGGGGGGGGGGGGGGGGGGGGATATGAGGGAAGGAAAAGGGAAGTTGATGGGTGACACATTTGTGACCCCCCCCCCCCCCCCCCCCCCCCCCCCCCCCTTCCAAACCTACATCCACTGCGATGAATTCTTTCAAATCTGAACGAGCCCCGTGTCAACCCTGTGCACCCTGACTGCCTGCTCTGGTTCTCACAGTGTCTCATCTAAGATTGTATTTTTGCTGAACGTTGGGGGATTTTTTTTTTTTGGGGGGGGGGGGGGGGGGGGGGGGAGAAAAAAAAAAAAACGAACTTCAGTGTTCTCCACAGTGTCTACTTTAAAACATTCCTCCACTGAAAAACTGAAGATGTGACGAGCGTCCGACCATGAGCGGAGGAAGCATTAACAGAACTGCTCCGTATTGGCCAAGCTCCAAACTGATAAACTAATTGCGAAACCATTCAATGAACAAAAATAAAGAGGAACTGGGTTTGATATGAACTCACCGCAGTTCCTTCCCTTGATTTTCCATCATCGGTGATTGAAGGTCTTTTGCGGAGGAAACTGTCACGGCTAAAAAAAACATACTTTTTTTTTTCTACTAATGGAACAGTTTACTAGAACAAACCTAAGCAAACGCATTTACCAAGAAAAAAAAAAAATTATATGAAAAAAAAAGTTAATACTACTGCATAGGTACTGCTAAAAAAAAAAAATTCGAAAAACTCAAAAAAAAAAATCTTTGGAGAGTTAATGTTGAACGTACTTCATCCGATTGTTGAGAGGTGCAAGTTTGGGCCGGTGTGGCTGTGTTCGGCGTCTTTTCAGAAAACAGGGTACAAACTACCCCACCCTAAGTGTAGGGGTACACAGGTCCGGCATGACGGCAGCAATCACAACCCACCCCATGGCCCACCCAGGCCTTCCCTTTCATCTCACCAAACGCTCTCTCCTTCATATCCACCCAGACAATCACATACCTTTCCCTTCATATCCACCCAGACAACCACACACCTTTCCCTTCATATCCACCCAGACAACCACACACCTTTCCCTTCATATCCACCCAGACAATCACACACCTTTCCCTTGCCCCCCTCCTGAACTGACCTACTTGTGAATCTGAATAGGTAGGTATGAAATTTACAACAAACGTGTGTGCGTGTGCGTGTGCGTGTGTGTGTGTGTGTGTGTGTGTGTGTGTGAGTTGTTGTGTGTGTGTGTGTGTGTGTGTGTGTGTGTGTGTGTGTGTGTCTACTTCACAGTGTGTGTACATTCAACAGAGACACACCCCTGTCAACCGTCAATGACTATCTGACTGCGAAATCGGTGAAAATTCTCAAACCTCACCAACCTTCCCCCCCCCCCCCCCCCCCCTCCCGACTCCGGCCCAAGCTGGAGGGGTTGGGGGTAGTTCCGCTTGTGAATGAAAGCATTTCTCACCTCCTTATGTTCCAGTCGACAAATGTAGTAGGATTTAAAGAGAAGCTGCACCATCAGTAAACTAACTGTGAAATTCCACCTTATTCAGGCTTGGTTGTGCAATACTTTACCATCTCTTTTCAAAAGCCTGCACCCCAACAGTCTTCAAACAAAAATTTTCGAAATTCTGCATCCCCCACCCCCCACCCCCACCTCCCCCCACCCTTTATTAAATTCAATGTTTCTAGATTGATTTCTAAACTAGGAAAGTTCCAGAAACCTTCCAAAAGGTTGGCGGCCGTGCAGTTTACGCTGCAAAGGACACGCACACAGGTGTTGATTAATCCCACCTGCAACAACGCCTTCTTACAGGATCATCCCCCTTTTGCCCTAGCTTATACATGGCTTAGCCTGGATTGTGCACAGATTACAGACAGAGTGAGAGAGCGAGAGTGAGACAGACAGACAGACAGACAGAGAGACAGAGTGGTTACTTGTAGAGAAAAGAGAGAAAGGGACAGAGACAGAGACAGAGAAATCATTTACTTCCAGACACAGACAGTGAGAGAGAGAGAGGGGGGGGGGGGGGGGGGGGGAGAGAGAGAGAGAGAGAGAGAGAGAGAGAGAGAGAGTGAGAGAGACAGAACTGGAGAGAGAGAGAGAGAGAGAGAGAGAGAGAGAGAGAGAGAGAGAAGAGAGAGAGAGAGAGAGAGAGAGAGAGAGAGAGAGAGAGACCAGAGAGAGAGAGAGAGAGAGAGAGAGAGAGAACTGGAGGAAGGGAGAGAGAAAGAGAGACAGACAGATTCAACTCCTCCCAAATCATCCACTGCTAGTAGGTCTGCTCTGTGCTTTTTGGGAGTTTATCAAAAAACAAACATACAAAAACTAATGAAACAAAAGAGATCCGCACACTCACTCACACACACACCAAAACCTACCAACCACAAACTGGAACGCGGCAAAGAACCCGCCTCTTAAGGAAACGAAACGAACAACAATAAAGACAGCGCTTAAGTAAGAGACACCATCATCTGGTGAACACAGCTTTCAAGCACAGCAGGATGAATACCTTACGCTTGGACCTGTGCACACAAAAGAACATTCTGTATAATTTGTTTGCATACACACTGAGGGCCAGTTTAAATCTGTCGGTAAGAGTGCCCCACTCTTGGTCCTGGTAATGCTAGGAGTTTGGGGTTCAAACCTCCAGGGAACAAGTACACGGGGGGCTCTTCCCGCAGAGTTAGCAACTGGCTTAGATTCCATTTCCTGACAAGTCCTACGGACTCAAAATAAAACCGAGGTTCCGTATGTGAACGCACAGTGACCACGCACATGTAACATCTCATCAACTTTCGGAGGGGAAGGCCAGTTTGGCTGCTGGTATGGACGACATGTATGCACATAGCACGCAGCTTCCTTTTCAAAATCAAAAGAAGGACTGAAAAATGAGTGACTGAAGTTTGACTAAATCAAC
>JADBJO010002090.1:256318-266318 GCA_016801955.1 Conus betulinus
TCTGACCGTACAGGGGAGATAAGTGACTGATTCTGACCATACAGGGGAGATAAGTCACTGATCCAGACCATACAGGGGAGATAAGTCACTGATTCTGACCATACAGTGAGAGAAATGACTGATTCTGACTATACAGGGAAGAGAAATGACTGATTCCGACCATACAGGGGAGATAAATAAATGATTCCGACCATACAAGGGACATAAACGACTAATCATGCCCATACAGAGAGGAAACAAATGACTAATTCTGACCATACTGGGGAGATAAATGACTGATTCTGACCATACAGGGGAGATAAACGACTGATTCTGACCATACAGGGGAGACAAATGACAGATTGTGACCATACAGGGGAGACAAATGACCAATTCTGGCCACCAGACACAAAGTAGCAGTTCTGACTACAAAGGCAGACATGTTAACAATTCCGACCACAAAAAAAAAAGAAAAAAAAAAAAAAAGAAGAAATTGCCAAATCTGATCACCAGCTAAAGCAAATGACCAAATCTACTAACTCTGACCGCCAATTAAAGCAAAATGACCAATTATGACCAACCAGGGTTGACAAATGACCAAACCTCCTACGAGGAAGACAAGTCACCGATTCCATATCAAGGGGAAACAATTTACACACTGCACACTCCGCATGCGCGTGTGTGTGTGTGTGTGTGTGTGTGTGTGTGTGTGTGTGTGTGTGTGTGTGTGTGTGTGTGTGTGTGTGTGTGTGTGTGCGTGTGCGCGTGTGCGTGCATATGCAAAATGCATTCCTGCTCATCTTGACATGCCAGAGCTAGGCATAGTGGATGAGACAGCCTTAAAAAAAAAAAAAAATAAAAAAAAAAAGACTCCCTTCACTGAGACCCTGCTGCACAATTAAATCTCTTCAGTTCTTTCCCTTGAATTTCCATCACCGGTGATCGACGGTTTTCTTCCCAGAATTATGGTATTCAAAACAACATTTCTGTTATCTGAAGCAACATGTCGCCTAAAAAAAAACCCACCTGAAATAGACACATTCATCACAAAAATATTATCATTTTAGAAAGAATGCGCAGAATGTTACAAAAAAAGAAAAGGAAAATCCGTCAGGCAAAAATCTCAAAAGTTAATTCTCTGGAGGCCAGCGCTGTGTATTTCTAATGTTCGTCAAAACTGTATGGATGCACAGGGTTGTCTTTCATAACACACACACACACACACACACACACCCTGACCCATCCACCCCCCCCCCCCCCCCCCCCCCCCCCCCCCCCCCCCCCCCCACTACACCCCACCTAAAGTGATCCACACAACTGGTGCTGAACAGCTAGACATGGAGCGATAATGTTTCAAAAACGAAACTAAAACAGCAAAAGAAAAGTTCAGTGGAAAGGCATAATCATAATATACATGAATATATACAATACCCCCCCCCCCCCCCCCCTAACACCCCCCCCCCCCCCCCAGACATCTGTCCAGTTCTGACGGACTGTCTGATCGACAGTGATCGTTTATCTTTTAAAAGGGCGAGGAAGCTCTATGGTGCATTCCATGTCATGCACCGCTCACAGTGAAACATGTTCTTTTAGAGTGCTGGGACTTGCATGATGTGAGACACAAACATTTTACAGCAGGGCTCCCTGAAAAACCTTGTTCAGAGATGTTCCACCTGACAGCGATCTTTGAATTTCTGAGAGAGATTATATTTTTCACCTGAGCTAAGATTTTACAGAGGAAAAATTTAAAGAAAAAGAAATTTCCTATGTGTTTTTAGAAGGTGTGTTTTTATGGGTTGTGTAAATGAGTTTTAAAAAATTCCTGTATGTTTTTAGGTGTGTTTTAATGGGTTGTGTGAATGCGTTTGTATTTTTTTTTCTTTAAATACTGACTTGTGAGTTGACCTCAGCGTGGTGACAGCCCTGATATGGCCCTTTGCGGTTGGCTGGGCTATAAGCAACATTACCTTACCTTTGTTTTCTCACTTCCACTACCTCCCCCTCAAACTTCGTTGAAATTTTTTCTCCTTCTCCTCAATCTCCTACTTCCATCATGTCCTCCTCCTCTGGTTTCTTTTTCTCCTCTACATCTCCTTTGAGATCTTCTGTGGTGGTCTTCTTCTCCTTCTTTGTCTTTTCCTTTGTCCTCTTTCCCTCTTTTTTTTCCCTTAAAATCTTTAGGTCCTCCTACATCATTCCTGAGCTTCCCCCTCTCCCCCCTCCACCACCACCAATCTGTCATTTTTTTGCAGAGTGGAGTTGTCTTGGTATGATTTTTTTTCTCTTTTTTTTAAATATCCTGTAATTCAGGCAACTAATCTCCATCTTTGGACATGAGGTGCTTGTGGGATTGGGTACAAAGTTTCACATGAGTCCAAACATTGACACGGGTCAAAACAGGACGCTTGACATACTTACATCATGTGATTCTTCTCCCATCCTCCGACTGTTTTGGATTGAAGAAAAAAAAAAAATTATATATATAAATGAAATAATAATAAAGTTTATAAAACCCTTTTGGTGGTAGTTGAACCCCTTGGGAGTTAGGATACTGACGTTTCAAGCCATAGGCCCGTTGTCAGTCTTCAACTTAATGATTAGATGTTCTCACCCAATTTTCACATGGGCTTTCCTGTCTACACTGTCCTCTTCTCTTCACTTTGACAACGGGCCTATGGCTTGAAACGTCAGTATCCTATCTTCCAAGGGGTTCAACTACCACCAAAAGGTTTTTATAAACTTCATTATTATTTCATTTTCACCACGAACCCTGCAGTCAACTTTTGTATCTTCCTTTTGTTGGTTTATATATACATTTGTTTCATCTTCTTGAAAACCCAGCGACCTTTCAACCATTCTAAATCAAGCAGGGAATTAAAAAAAACAAAACAAAAAAAAAGAAAGAGAAAACCCTCACCACATCTTGAAAATCGAAAGACGCCAACAACTATATGCCCAGAGCACAAACATCCTTTTGTGCAGCAAGATCGACTGAGTCCCCCCCCCCCCTCCTCCTCTTCCTTCCCCCACTCCCTCCCCCCCCCCCTTTCCCTCACACCCTTTCCCTGGCCCAGATCTGGTGACTTAAAACCGACACAGCAGGAAATGAAGAGGGATGTACACAAAACCCGCCACGCATCCCCCTCAACATCCTGGTTGGCAGCCGTCCAATGGGAACATGGAATAGTGGGGGGTGGGAGCAGCATGGTGGAGCAAGAAACCGAAAGGAGGTGGGGGGGGGGGGGGGGGGGGGGGGGGGGGGGGGGGGGGGGGGGAGGACTGAGGACTGAGAACAACCACTAGTAGGACAACATAACATGCATGCAACATTTGACTCAGATGTTGGAAATGCAGTGCAGTGTTGGGTTTCTTTCTTTTTTCTTTTTTCTTTCTTTTCTTTTCTTTCTTTCTTTTTCTTTTCTTTTTCTTTTCTTTCTTTCTTTCTGCGTACACAGGCTGATACTCCTGCCAACACTGTCTGTATAGACAGGCAGTGGAGTTTTTGTGTGTATTAACGTTTTTTTTATCCCACCATTAAGGCAACCATACTCCATCTTCTTCGGGGAAGGTGCATGCTATGTGTAACGTGTCATACATACCAATGGCCAAACTGGCCTTCCCTTCCAAAAGTTGGTGATGGGATTTTACATGTGCGCAAGATGTTGTGCATGCGTTCACACACAGAACCTTGGTTTACAGTCTCATTCAAAGGACTGTATGGGGAATGGAGTCAGAATCGATGTTAACTCCGAGGGAAAAATCCCCCTGTACTGAAATTCGAACCCGCAACCCCAGGATCACAAGTCCGGCACTCTACCAACTGAGCAATTCTGGCTCCAGAGTTGGGTTGAAGAAAGCGTCTGCATGGAGGGATGTACTGTCCCTCGATTTCACTCTCCTATTCCTTGATTTCACTTCACTGTTCTTTAATCAGACGTGTTTTTTTTCTTTTTTTCTTTTCTTTTTAAACTTTGGGAAGTGATGAAAAGTATGACAGCACTTTCAGATGTCGAGTTGTTTGGATGAAGAAAACAAACGTCTGTTCTAAAAATGGCAAACCATCTTGCATTCTAGTTTCAACGGCTGTTTCTACATCCGTTATACATCATCCAAAGTCTGACCTGTCCGTCTCTCTAAAAATTTTACACACACACACACACACACACACACACACACACACACACACACACACACACACACACAGCATCACACACACACACACACACACACACACACACACAGCATCAATACACACACACACACACACACACACACACACACACACACACACACACACAGTCAATGCACACACACACACACACACACACACACACACACACACACACACAGAGTCAATACACATACAAACATGCACATACACACACACACACACACACACACACACACACACACACACACACACACACACACACACACACACACACACACACACACACACACACACTCACACACACACACACACACACACACACACACACCAGCCACAGACTCCCTTAAAGTCAGGTGGACTAGACGACAGCAAGGAGGCATGAACAAAGTCATGAAAAGTTTTTGTTTGCTTGTTCATTTGATTTAGTCTGACTGATTCTTTGTTTGAAGAAAAAAGTGAAGCACTTAATCTAAATGAAGAGAAAAGGAAAGAAAAACAAACTGAAAGAAAAAAAAACCATGTTCCTGGAAAGAATGCAACCACGCTCCCTCTCCCTTCCCCCTCCTCTGCCCCTCTCACCCCCCAATCAACCCCCCCCCCCCCCCCCCTTCCCTCCCCAAAAACAATTAACACCTCCAGCATAACACAGACCCCAAAATGCATCGAGACGGGGAGTCGCAGAGAATGAGAGAGAGAGGGGGGGAGAGAGAGCGAAAGGGAGGCGGGAGAAAGAGAGATACAGAGAGATCGAGACAAAAGACACAGACAGAGACAGACAGTCAGTAGAGACAAAGGTACAGACAGAGACAGACAGACAGACAGTCAGTCTCAGAGCACAAAGCCAGAGAAGGAAAGAGCCATAGGAACAAGGGGAGGGCAGATTGTTCGAGGCACCTTCAGACACTGAATCATCAACCAATCAAAAAATAAACAAACAAACAAAGCAAAAAAAAAAAAAAAAAAACTAAACTAAATCAAACCCATCATCCCCCAAAAATCAAAGCCAATTTGCGGACTTAAGTCCACCGCAAGTTCTCATCCCATTTGGATCAGGCACGACCAATGAAATGCGAAGTTCTAAAACGATAACTTGATCAAAACTTAACTGCCCATGCCAGCAAACACTGACCCAGAAATAAAAAGTTTTTGAACAAAATTCAACTTTCAGTGTGGAAGTGCGTGTCAAGTAAACCTGACAATAAGGCTGATGATGGGAGAAGTAGTAGTAGGCAAGAGGCGGGGCGGGGGGGGGGGGGTGGGGGGGGGGGGGGGGGGGGGGGGGGGGTGGGAAGCGTGGGGGAGGAGTGAGGAGGGAGAGAAGATTGGGGGAGGCTGAGGGGGGAGGGCTTGGGCGGACCCGACCATTCTTTTCTCCAAGAACGCTTACCTTCAGATGTCATTGCACCAAATTACAAGTCCCTAGTTTTCCCCCCCCCCCCCCCCACCCCATCCCGTCCCCTCCCCCCCTCCCCCCAGTGTGGCTAACTACCTGCAAATGGTGTGCTAATGACTGTACACTGATCTTGTAACACCTACTGTGACACACAGCCACCCTCTTGGCACCTAGGGTCTGTTCCCCTCATTTATGACAATCACGGTTTCCAACCCCACCCTCCGCCCCCCCCCCCCCCCCCCCCCCCCCCCCCCCGGAATCCAGGGACAGTATCCAATCTACGTTTCTCACGCAATCCCGGTCGACACTTTTTTTTTCCCCCTGATGTCTGTTTATTTCCATAGTACAACACACCCCCCCCTCCAATGACCCGTTAGCAGTTTTACAACACCCAGGGAAGAAAAATTATCATTTTCTTCCTCCTGGGTATAAACCTGCTTACGGGTCATCGGAGGGTGAGTGGGTGTTTTGGGGGATAGGGTTGACGACGACTTGTGGGGGGGGGGGGGGGGGGGTGTTAGGCTGGGCGTAGAAGGCACTAAGGGGTTGGGAAGGAGGGAGAAGCATCAGGGGGGTGGGGGAGGGAGGGGAGAGGTGGGTTCTAAAAGACGCACAAGTTGGAGATACAGCATGAGAAAGATCCATGGAGAATTGCACGCACTCCACCATGCACACACGCATAGCAACAAAGCACACGCACGCACACACACACACACACACACACACACACACACACACACACAACACACACAACACAACACACACACACACACACACACACACACACACACACACACACACACACACACACACACACACACACACAAGAACAGTATGATATCAGGGAGAACGCAAACCCCCACCACCGTCAATGGATTCTGGATCTGCCCTCTGAACCCAGTCTGCACCCTTCATTTAAATGGGCTTGTCCTTGCCTAGCATTTTGCCTCTCGACCAAGTTCACTTGCACATTCAGGCGACTGCAGGTTAAAATCTAAACAAAATCTTAAAAAAAAAAAAAAAGAAAGTGTATGTGTAATAACTCTGCCAAACAAACATGGACAAATGAATCCCAAGACAAAACACGACACGTTTTTCCACCGCCTAGGTCTTCTTCTCAGTGTTGTTTATCTTGCCCTGGAGAAGACCTAAGAGGTCAAAACGCCTCATGTTTTGTCTTGTGGTTCGTCCGTCCACGTTGTTTGGTGGAGCCTTTTGCTTTTCTAAGATTTCCATGGAGTTTAGTTTTGGACTTTTCACAATGAATTTTACATACAAAAAGTTTTTAAGAATCTTTAGATGCATTGAATTAGCAACATGGACAGACAGACGCTGCAGACATGGTGGCCGCTGTCCACTCCGGACAGCATATACAAAGACCCAGTACCAAATTGGAACAGCTCCATGGAGCCCTTAGAATAGCCAACACAAAATTCACAGTCAACTATGTCACTATGACATGATTTTTTTTGTGACTGCTTTTTACAAATTTTTTTGCTATGTGTGCGTGTGTGTGTGTGTGTGTGTGTGTGTGTGTGTGTGTGTGTGTGTGTGTGTGTGTGTGTGTGTGTGTGTGTGTGTGTGTGTGTGTGTGTGTGTGTCTGTCTGAGAGAGAGAGAGAGAGAGAGAGAGAGAGAGAGAGAGAGAGTGTGTGTGTGTGTGTGTGTGTGTGTGTGTGTGTGTGTGTGTGTGTGTGTGTGAATTTTGTTGTTGTTTGAAAGTCAAACTAAAAAAAAAAAAACACTAACACCACCAAAATACCCTTTGGACGTGGGAAAAACTCACTCCCAATGTCTCTGTGAGTAAGAAATTATTGTTGGTCAATAACAACACTGGAGGTTAAGTCATCTTTGCGCGCTCTGCTCTCTCTCTCTCTCTCTCTCTCTCGATCTATTGATCGATCGATCGATCTATATAAGCATGATTCATTCTAAATTCTTATGTACTCATTTTTGTATATTTGTTGATAAGCAGTTCTGTGCGATGTTTTCTTTCACACGTTAAGATTATCTTTCCTCTGTTTTGCGGGCTGGATGAAGAAAAGAGGCCACTGACTTTGTGCATATTTCCTTCCCTCCCACAAACAACTGGTAGTTTTCCTTTGTTTGTTCGTTCATTCCTTCGTTCTTTCTCTGATTCACTCATTCATCTCTCAGCCTCTCTCTCTCTCTCTCTCTCTCTCTCTCTCTCTGACCCCCATGCCCCCTACGCCTCCTCCCTCACCTGTCCTTGACCTTCTTTTCCCTTTCAAACTTAAGCACTTACAAAGTTTCCATCTCCCGACTGCAAAACAGTTCCAAGACTATTCCCCTTCTCTAATCATTCCAACTCCGCCAGGAGACCCCTGTTTTGGGGGAATCACGCCGGTCCCAAGCCCGGATAAAGGAGGAGGGCTGGGTGTGGGGCCAGCTACCCCTACCCCGTAAAAACAAACCACAGCTACAAAAAAAAAAAAAAAAAACGCCAACCAAAGATCAAATCGACACCTCAGCCCTGGGAAGGGATGGGTCTTCGACAAGACGACGTACGACGCCCATGTGGTGGTGAAAGCCTGAAGAGCAGACATCAGGAAACATGGGGATGATTTGGAACCGGCTGGAGAAAAGAGCCCAGGGCAGTGATGCCTCGAGGTCCTCGATTGGCGGCGGCGGCCTGTACCCCAGGAGGTAACAGGCGATGATGATGATGATGATGATGATGATGATGATGATGATGATGATGATGATGATGATGATGATGATGATGATCCACTCATTCCACCTGTTCCATGGCAGGTGGCATCAGAGCTGTTTGCAGGGCTACAACGGGTCAGGGATGCTGCCTCACATGATGCAGGTTTCCATCCCTGACAGCACGACACACATCTGTTCACACTATAAAACTGCTTTAGCTGTACTTTTCTTCAGCAAAAATCAGCGTTGTCTTCTGCGAAGAGTGTGCACACGATTCCACAGATGTCAAAACAGGAGGGAGAAGGGACGGTCCTTCATTTTGTTTTCACCTGCCATCACACTGCAGACGCTTCTTACCACTAAGAACCACATGATCTGGCACTGACTACTACAGCAAAACAGGTTCTTCCTGATACAAGCTACATGATCTTGCACTGACTGCGGCAAAACAGGTTTTTCTTTCTGATACAAGCTACATGATCTTGCACTGACTCCGGCAAAAACAGGTTCTTTCTGATACAAGCTACATGATCTGGCACTGACTGCGGCAAAACAGGTTCTTTCTGATACAAGCTACATGATCTTGCACTGACTAAAGCAAAACAGGTTCTTTCTGATACAAGCTACATGATCTGGCACTGGCTGCGGCAAAACAGGTTCTTTCTGATACAAGCTACATGATCTTGCACTGACTAAAGCAAAACAGGTTCTTTCTGATACAAGCTACATGATCTGGCACTGACTGCGGCAAAACAGGTTCTTTCTGATACAAGATACATGATCTTGTACTGATTATGGCAAAACAGGTTCTTTCTGATACAAGCTACATGATCTGACTGATTGCGGCAAAACAGGTTCTTTCTGATACAAGATACATGATCTGGCACTGACAGCGGCAAAAACAGGTTCTTTCTGATACAAGCTACATGATCTTGCACTGACTATGGCAAAACAGGTTCTTTCTGATACAAGCTACATGATCTTGCACCGACTACAGCAAAAACAGTTCTCTTTCTGATACAAGCTACATGATCTTGCACCGACTACAGCAAAACAGGTTCTTTCTGATACAAGCTACATGATCTTGCACCGACTACAGCAAAACAGGTTCTTTCTGATACAAGCTACTTTATCTTGCATTGACTACGGTAAAAATAGGTTCTTTCTGATACAAGCTACTTTCAAACCTGATTCATCAGCATACTTTGGACACACGCTCACACTTCTCGCGCAGTTTTTTTTTTTTTTTTTTTTTTTTTATGTCAGAGGGCATGTTCTCTAAGAAATGGACACTGCAAAACGCGATTTCACACACAGCACTTAGCAAGAGTTCTCGCTCTTTGGTCAGAACCTCCACCGCAGTTACTGCCCAGTTCAATGAATGCTCCAGAGCTCTTGTCTCCTGAGTTCCACATAATATTTCTTTTTAATTCAGCGTACTCACCATGTTTTTGCCAAAAATGTGTGTACAAAATATGGCGGAAACCGTATGGGTAAACAGGTCTGTATGACACAGGTCATGCAAGACTTGCTGACAGTGCGAGATCCTTCTGGGTTCCCCTGGCCATACCCTAGACGACTGGTGAAACAGGTACGACAGATTCAAGGGAGACTAATGTGCATATTTTGTACAATTACCATGTATGAGTTGTGGCCCTTGACTTGAGTTCTGTGAATTGGATGATGGTGATATGTGTGTGTGTGTGTGTGTGTGTGTGTGTGTGTGTGTGTGTGTGTGTGTGTGTGTGTGTGTGTGTGTGTGTGTGTGTGTGTGTGTGTGTGTGT
>JADBJO010002090.1:286318-291318 GCA_016801955.1 Conus betulinus
TGTATGACAAAAGCCAAGGTCATATCCACGACCAGAAGAAAAGACAATGGTATAGCCATGATCTACAGGGAATGACGCAGCAGGTATTGGGAGACAGGAGAGTTTGAAGACTGCTACTGTGCTAGAGAAATGGTACAGGCTCCTTCTCTCTCATTACTATTTGATTATCAGATTGTTGTTGTTAAGTCCCCCTTGAGTGTAAAAGAAGAGGGGAAAGACAGAACTCGGTAAAAAATCCTAAAGACGACATTATCTTACCGTAAAAACAGTACAACCTTCCTTTCTCCTGACCACAGCAATCAAGCAACACTGCTTTAAGTATTTTTCATGTCTGCTGTTAGTGACCTATGGAAAAAAAATATATTCGTCTAAAATCATGTGTCTACAGGTTTAGTGTCGTGCTGTGTATTAAACCAGCAAATCACTTTGCAACATTCTTTTGTACATTCATTAATTTTGGCTCTTCCACCGCTTTTGAAATGTTCAATAACTCTTCCTGCAATTATCTCCCCTCACCATCCCTCCCCTGACCTTCAAACACAGTGGGGCGGGCAGCAGGCGGAGGGGACGTGAATAAACGCTCCTCACGTGCCTAGTAATAACAAGGGCGTTGCCAAGTTCAACTGACGACCCGAAGGACATCCTTGACATTCAAATGTCAAAAACGCTGAGTTTTTTTTTTTTTTTTTGTACAGACTGATCAAAGCGTTTTCATGCATAAATATATTCCAAGTCCTTGGAGTCTGCTCACACAGAGTCAGACAGGATCACTTTCTTTTTTTTTTCTGTTTGCAACACATTACTGAAGCACTCTCCACTTCCTGTTTAACTTTGAGGCACGCTGTGTTTCAATTTTTATTTTTTAAAGTAAAATGGTGAGAGTTTGGAACTTGTCCTGGCAGAACTAAGCAAAACGAGAAGAGGAGAGATAAAGAGAAAAGGTCACAAACATCATAACTAGCAGTGTTAGCGAATCAATCAGAGAGACAGAGAGAGAGAGAGAGAGAGAGAGAGAGAGAGAGGGTGGTGGGGGGGAGAGATGCTGATGAATGAATAAAGCTGACTGTCATTTGTAGTTATAAGTCTTGCTCTCTCATCATATCACGCGCACGTACACACACACACACACACACACACACACACACACTGGGATCGAATACTGTACCAAATGTTTGAACTCCACATCTGATAGTGATATTCTAACTGTTGGCTTTTGTCTACAAAAGAACACAAGCAGGAGGTTTGTGTTAATACTCATTAAAAACGACCTGTCAAGCAGAATGCACAATACACATTTTTCCTTGACTTGGCTGCTTCTCATTTCAGGAACAGTTATCACATGCAACACATGTATCATTTCTTCTCTTCTGATACATATGTCATTTCATACTGGTAATAATCATAATGCAACATTGTTATGTTCATTTTCTTTTTTTCTGCTGATACTCCTGCAGACACTCCCTGTACAGACAGGCAAGGATTAGTCCCATCTACCCACAGTGGGAGTCGAGTTTTGTATGTATTGATTTTTTTATCCTGCCATTAAGGCAGCCATACTCCAACTTCAGGGAAGGTGTATGCTATGTGTAACGTGTCATCCATACCAGCGGCCAAAATGGCCTTCTCTTTTTAAAGTTGGTGATGGGATTTTACATGTGTGCAGGATTGTTATGCGTGCGTTCACACACACAACCTCGGTTTATAATTTCATTTGAAGGACTGTATGGGAAATGGAATCAGAACTAATGTTAACTCTGAGGGAAAAATCCCCATGTACCAAAACAGCACAGCAGAGATTTGAACCTGCAAACCCAGGATTACCAAGATCACAAGTCTGACGCTCTACTACTGAGCTATTCTGGCCCTGATTGTTATTAATGTTAATGTAATGCCACTTTTCAAAGTTTTCTTCTGCCTGGATATAATTTTCACATGTGGATTTTTTTTGTAATCTAATTCCGAGTTTTACATTCTCGTAATCTTGCTGAATTTTTGTTTCCTCTTCAATTTATCATGGATTTACACGTGCACATTCTCATTGTTTTGAGTCACAATTATAACTTTCAACCAACATAACAGTTAAAAAAAAAAAAAAAACAACAAACAAAAACAACAAGAAGGACACTTAATTTTCATCTCCCCCACCACCACCAAGTGAGAAACAAGTAATGAAGTAAAAAATTATTTAAAGGCATTTTTTTTTTTTTTTTTTTTTTTGGTCTTCTTTTTAACGATCACTCATGTTGATTTATAGCTAATGAGCCTATAACATTCATCATCCATCCTGAATTACTAAAATGACAGCAACATAGCTGTTCTATACTTCATACGCTGAGAGTGAGAACCATTGTTAATTTTATTATATTCTTCCAGCTATGTGTAACATGTCATCCATACCAGCGGCCAAAGTGGCAAATGAAAGCAAGAGACAGAAATATTATTTTAAAAGCTTGCATGTACACAATGAATTCTTTTTTCTACCACTACTATCTTTTAGACCTGAAACTAGTCAAATCAGAGACCCTCCACTAAACACAATCTTTGGTAAAATGACCATTTGCATTTGGTCTGATGCAGGTTGGTAAAATGATCATAGGTAAAATGTAAATTTGCATTTAGTCCGATGTAGGTAGATTAAATGATCATAGTGTAGTCTTTTCAGTTTGGCCTGTAGGAACAGGTCTCTGTTGTGAATTAAGGCATGTCCTGAACTGGTAGGAAAGGGTTCAGCGATTCCTCATGTAATAAACAAACATCTGATTCTTCCCCTCTGCCCACCTTTCTCTCTGTACCTTACCCCTTCCCACACCTTCTCAAATTCCCTTTTCCCCTGCACCCCCCCCCCCCCCTCCCCCCCACCACCACCACCCCCTGACCCACCCCTACCTGGTCTCTCTCTCTCTCTCTCTCTCTGAGTCTCTCTCTCTCTCCCCTCTCTCTCTCTCTCACTGTCTCTCTCTCTCTCTCTCTGTCTCTGAGTCTGTCTGTCTGTCTGTCTCTGAATCTCTCTCTCTCTCTGTCTGTCTGTCTGTCTGTCTGTCTCTCTCTCTCTCTCTCTCTGAATCTCTCTCTCTCTCTCTCTGAGT
This sequence comes from Conus betulinus, assembly GCA_016801955.1. Taxonomy (NCBI): domain Eukaryota; kingdom Metazoa; phylum Mollusca; class Gastropoda; order Neogastropoda; family Conidae; genus Conus; species Conus betulinus. The sequence continues at coordinate 289,405 of JADBJO010002090.1, forward strand.
CTGTCTGTCTGTCCATCTCTCTCTCTCTCTCTCTCTCTCTCTCTCTCTCTCTCTCTCTCTCTCTCCTCTCTCTCTCTCTCTCTCTCTCTCTCTCCAAACCCCCTTCATCATCAAGACAGCCCCACAGCACTCCACTCCAGGTGGTAAAAAAAAAGGAGCCACACTACCCCATGAATATTTTAACCCACCAGAAATGCTCATCCTGACTGGCTTCACCACTAACAACAATCTTCAGGCCACAGAACACTTGCGCTTACGCGCACGCACGCACACACACATACACATGTGCGCACGTACACACACACACGCACACAGTCACACACACACACACACACACACACACACACACACACACACACACACACACACACACACACACACACACACACACACACACACACACACACACACACAGTCACACACACACACACACACACACACACACACACACACACAGTGACACACACACACACACACACACAGAGTGACACAGTGACACACACACACACAGTGACACACACACACACACACACACAGTGACACACACACAGTGACACACACACACAGAGACACACAGACACACACACACAGACACACACACACACACACACACACACACACACACACAGACACACACACACACACACACAGACACGCACACACGCACACACACACACACACACACACAGAGCACACGAGCAGGCAGGCCAGGGCACCAGCTCAGCAGATTGTTGCAGCAGGTAGGCTGAAAGTGATGAGTGCCAACATGTCCTCAATCAATATCAACCAGCTTTACCAGATACCAGTTATACAGCTCCCCACCGCCAGCCACTGGTCCTGTCCTGAAACTCCCACCCTCTCTCCCTGTCTGTCTATCCATCAGTCTGTCTGTTTCTCTCTGTATCTGTCTGTCTGTCTGTCTCTCTGTCGTTTCTCTCTCTCTGCCTGTCTGTCTCTCTTCCAGTATCGCGCATATCTCTGTCTTTCTCTTTGTGTCCATCTTAATTTTTGCTTGCGTGTTTGTCATCTGTCTCTCTGTGGACTGTCCCATCCTTCTGTCTGTCCCTCTGTCTCTCCATCTGTCTGTCTGTCTCTCTGTCCGTCTGTCTGTCTCTCTTCCAGTATTGTCTGTCTGAGTGTCCCCCTCTCTTCTCTCTGTGTCCATCTTCATCTTCCTGTGCTTATTTGTCATCTGTCTGTCTGTCTGTCCATCTGTCTGTCCGTCTCTGCTCGTCCATCCATCTGTCTCTCTCTCTCTCTCTCTCTCTCCAGTATTGTCTGTCTCAGTGTTCGTGTCTTACTCTTTGTGTCCATCTTGATCTTTGCATGCATATTTGTCATTAGTCTCTCTGTCTGTCTGTCCGTCTGTCTGTCTCAGTGTCTGTCTCTCTGTCCACCTGTTGGTCTGCCTCCCTCTCTCTCTCTCTCTCTCTCTCTCTCTCTGTCTCTCTCTCTTCCTGTATTGTCTGTCTCAGTGTATGTCTCTGTCTCTCTGAGTCCATCTTAACCTTTGAGTACATATTTGTCATCTGTCTCTCACAGGTCTGTTCCATCTTCATTTTTGTAGATGGTGGACTGCTGCTGCTGCTGCTACTGCTACTACTACTACTACTACCACCACTACTGCTACTACAAAGTTCTACTAAGTAGATCTATGACTATTGCTACTACCCCCCGCTGTTACTACTACTAACTACCACTACTTTTTTTTTTTTTTTTTTTTTTTTTTTTTTTTTTTTTTTTTTTTTTTTTGCGTACGCAGGCTGATACTCCTGCCGACACTCCCTGTATAGACAGGCAAGGATTAATCCCATCTATCCAACAAAGGGAGTGGAGTTTTTGTGTGTATATATGACCGTTCCCCCCCCCCCCCCCCCCCCCACCCCACCCCCACCATTAAGGCAGCCATACTCC
>JADBJO010002090.1:296318-322285 GCA_016801955.1 Conus betulinus
ATACAGCCCCCCCCCCCCCCCCCCCCCCCCCCCTTTCCGGTGTTGAGAATACTACAAAATTGTACTTGTAGGTAATATTCTATATCAAATCCTAGGCCAACTGCCACAAACTTAACTGCAACCAGTGTGTGTGTGTGTGTGTGTGTGTGTGTGTGTGTGTGTGTGTGTGTGTGTGTGTGTGTGTGTGTGTGTTTGAGTGTGTGTGTGTGTGTGTGTGTGTGTGTGTGTGTGTGTGTGTGTGTGTGTGTATAATTTTACGTGCGTGCATGCACACATGCGTATATTTGTGAGTACATGTGCATGTATCAAATGTTGTATACATGTGCATACTAACTTGCATGCATATGTGAGTTATACTAGAGATCTGCATGTAAACCAAATGCTAAGACCTGTCTGTGTCAGGCACACACTGTCAATTCATGAACATGTCCGAATACATGATGTTACATGTCTGACTCATGTCATTTTATCCATGTGTACAACTTTACATGTGCAATTTGTGAGTTTATATCAAGGAGAAGAAAAAAAAAAGAACAGAACAGAAACCAACTGAATGAACAAAATAACACGTGACAGACAGACAGAAAGACAGACAGAGAGACTGCAGACACAGAACTTGGCTGAAACACAACAGCAATGACACTTTTTAAAGCATCCTCTTAAAATGTACGGATGAAATTAAACTATTCTGCTTAAAATCACACACATGCACGCATGCACACACACATGCACGCACGCACACACACACACACGCACACACGCACGCACACAAACACACACACACACACAGACACAAACACACACACACACACACACACACACACACACACACACACACACACACACACACACACACACTAAAAATCCACCATCTCTTCCTGTATAAAGTCAAACAATGGCCAACTGTTCTACCCCATCGATGAATGTAACCCTACCTTCAACCCATACAGCTCCCAAAACCAATCAATGAAACACCTGAAGCACTTCACGCACAGCAACGGAAGCTGGTGGAACTCCACACACCATACCTCAAAAGACAACGCAACAACAGAACTCCCCCATCCCCCACCCCCACACCCTACCCCCCTCCTCCATTTGAAAATTCATCTTTCCACCACCACCACCACCAGCACCCACACCACAACGCTACCAGCACCGCATTCCCTATGCTTCATTGGTCACCGGGGCTGTGGAATAACCCTCCACGCTCAATCGATGCAGCCAGGTGAAAAGAGCCGCTAAGCCGGCCGGTTCCAGGTCAGAGAGAAGGCACAAAGCGCAAGCCTTGACGACTGGCGGCTTGTTGACAAACCCTTCCCCCCTAGCAACTCCTGCTGAGTGGACAAGTTCAGCGCCGCCAGTGAAGGGGGGGGGGGGGGGGGGGGGGGCAAGAATGGACATGCAGGTGTGCACACAGTGCAGAAAAAATCTTTAAGTATTAACCTCTCCCAGGAGGTGTGTGTGTGGGGGTGGGGGGTGGGGGTGGGGGGGGTTGGGGGGGGGGGACTGTCAATAAGAGTTTCTCTATAGGATCTCTGCACAAATCAGAAACGCGTCGTCAAAGACTTTTCACCCAGTGAACTGTCTGTGAGTCTGCTGAGTAGACTTCGTTGATCTGCCCTTTCCTCTCACAGGGCCGCCCCGCCTGGGATTTCCACCCATCCACTTCTACCCCCCCCCCTAACCACCCCCCTCCACTCTAACCCACCACCACCACCCCCCCCCCCCCCCCCCCCCCCCTCCCCTTCCCACTTCGTCTCAAAAGACTGCACAGGCTCAGCAAAAAGGCCACAGAAGCAAGCTGACTTCATTAGAACTCAAAGTCATATATCATTTGACAGGTAAGGTGTGGGGACCGGGGGGGGGGGGGGTCAACCTTTAAAAGGAAAACATGCAGAGTTCCTTTGACCTGGCCCTCTCGTCTCTAGCTGTAGATGTTTGCCACCTTGCAACAGTTTGCAGAACCACACCATGTCCTCCTCAAAGTGTGCGCTGGTAGCCATGTTCATTCCACTCTGGATGATCCTATGATTACAGAAAAAAAAAAAAAAAAAAAAAAAAAAAGAACGAAGGAAATTGGGGGTATTATTTGAACAGGATGTATCATCCTCAAATTCAACCTTCAATATCTACACACAGTGCTAAAATGACTGTGTTCCCAATTATGATACCTTCACCTGGTCTTCTAAAGTGGACTTGTTGACAAACATAAAACTTAAAAGGCAGGTGACTTAAAAAACAGCCAACGAAAATAAACTCTAACCAAGTCACTGACACAGATCTGTGGAGGCCAACACAGTCGGCACCTTAGTTTGTGTCCAGGGTCTGCCATTTTTTTTTTTTTTTTTTTAACCAGCATCAAGCAAGTGATTTTAATGCCCTTGCTATCACAGTGGATAATGTCCGAGGTCAGCTGGCAGAGCTATTCTGCGACTGGGTGACAAGTGAGTAGCCTGGCAATTAAAATCCACATTGGTAGGAATCGCTTTCTGAAGATCCCTCCCAAACAGTGACACTGACAGAGGCTGTGATGACTGTGGTGATTGCACAGCAGGAAGGCGACGAGCTGCAGCACTAGTGTATTCGCCAACTGTCTTGAGACTATGAAATTTCAATGAAGACAAATGAGCAATATTCAGATTTCTTTTTCTCAAAAGAAAATAATAAAACCATCTCAAAAGACCTGACAATTAAAAAAAAAAAAAAAAAAAGTGAAGGGGGAAGGGGAATGGAAAAAATCTGCTAGCATGAGGTTCGTGGTTAATTCGACAGCATTCTTTCAGTTTAACCAATAATAAGAAAAGGTTCATCACATGGTTAACACTGAACCTAATCACCTCGATGATAACATTTGGACATGGATCTGTGATGAGGTTGAAAACAAACGAAAAGCGCTACTACTCTAGCGACAGAACTAAATAGCGTTCATGCTTCGTTGGCCTTCTCATACAGGTACATATATGTTCACATGCATATATATATATGCACACACACACACACACATTCTCACACACACACACACACACACACACACACACACACACACACACACACACACACACACATTCACAAATACACATGCATATTTCATTATCTGTGCGTGTGTGCAGCTTTCTTTGAGCGTTGAATTTAACGATTTGGTCAAATCTATACACCAGTACCAGCTTCTGTCAGGTTCTCTTCAGAAACTGTCTATGAAATCAAATAACATTTGCAGTAAAATCTTGGAATCATGCCTGAACCATACACAGCCTACCCCAGTATATCAGCACTGTGTGCAATAATAATCATATATAAAAAAAAGGTCTAGTGTTGCAGTAACTGAAAAAAATGATTATGAATAGCTATAGATTTCTGTTTAATTAAAAAAAAATCAGATGCATCGCATTCCCACTAAATCCCTACTAATAAAAGCTGATCACAGAAAAAAAAAGCTTTTTTTTTTAATTCTGGAAGGGGCCAAAGTGGAAAAAGGACGCTTAACATATGGGGGGCTGTGAGGACCATCTGCCAGTTGGGTTAACAGGTGCCAATGTGCTAGTCCTGGCTTCTCTGATAATAATTAACTCACTAGCCAAGTAACAATAAAATCAGCAGAATGACAACATGTTAAGACAGGCAGAAAAAAAGCCTGCTTTTTTTTTTTTTTCACTAAGTATCAGAGAGATTTGAACTCACAACTTCTAAGAAGTCAGTGCTCTTCCACTGAGCTTACTAAGCATCTGCCACATACAATACTCATAAATTGATAAATAACATTTAGTAAAACTATACTCTTTATTTCTTAATTTATAAATAATAATGGATCTATTCATGAACACACTTCTTGTACACTTCCCGTTTTCTAATTTATATTTTACACACTCACTGACAGTGATACGTTCACATGCAACTAAAAACTGTCTTTAAAAATACCACACAACAAAGTAAGTTAAAGAACCATTTTCACAGGCCTGTCTATGTCAGATAACTTAAATTGGTTTCAGTTTATCTCATTTTAAAAAGAAACAATATTACTTCCGTCAGATGATACAGATAAACAGGTTGCAGGACAAAGCACTAACTCCAAATTTATCTAGTTTGCTCATTTTCTGTTGATTTTCAGCACTGAAGTTCACTTCAGTCAGAAAATCATTTTCGAATACACAACAATATTAACATACATACTGGATAATCTGTTCAACTGTAATTCATCACGTCCATTGAAAACAAACCATGTGAACACCTACATACTGGGCTAGGAACATCATGAATTTTCAGCGGTCAGACCGTAGTTTTCAATTTCAAGACATGTACATCTGAGCAAGGGATCACAGTCATTATGTTTAAAATGCTTTCTAAGTTTCTTGCGCAACAAATAGACACTAAGACAGACTAGGAAGAGTCACTCGAAATGGTCTGTAATCTCGTAATCACATCTTTGAGTCACGTGACTTGATGAATGACTTGCCAAAAAAAGATGAAGGATGACCATTGCTGTGTCAGCAGGGAGATAAATCATGAAGTGACAGGCGATGGATCTGTTCATTGTTTTTTTTGGAGGGTTCCCATGCTTCTGTGACCAAAACAACTTTTTTTTCTCCACCTACTAATGCAGCTTGATACTGACTTAAGTTTAAATTCATTTCATGTACTGTGCAGAACACACTAAATTCTTTGATCCACACTGTCACTGTCAGAGCATGTTTCAACAACACACCAACCACAGTATTATGTGCCATGCAGCATTCAAAATCTTTGTTTTGTATACTATAACTATAAGATCTGTATCATAAATGCAGTTTGAAATGTCCCATTCGACCAAAGGTTTGGTGACCTTTGGTATCAATTCATGCAACATCACACACACACACACACACACACACACACACACACACACACACACACACACAGTTGTATACACACATACATACACACACACACACACATATGCACACACACACACACACACACACACACACACACACACACACACACACACACACACACACACACACACACAACACACACACACACACACACACACACACACACACACACACCCACACACACACAAACAGGTATTCTCCTCCCCAACAAAGCTTCACGGCAAAAGCAAACAGCAAAAAGGAAGAGTGGCATGATTGCAACAAGCTTCAGCTTGTCATATCCTGGAGTCTAGCCCTACTTTGGCAGCATGTCAAGTCAGTCGAGCACCATTTAGTCTTATACATGTCTGGGCAACACAGCTGACACTGGCATGAGACCTGTCAGTGTCACATGATCACAGATGACCTGCACTCCAACCATATACCTGGGGACTTGTAATGTTATCTCAATATATGTTCTATTTATACCATTACCAGTAGTATGGTTTGGTGCATTCCAGTGTCACAGGTGATAAATCAATCTACAGATCTTTATTTATAGAGACTTATAGAGTACATCTGATTAACCACTATCTACTGATGAATTCTTAAGTCAAGTTATACCTGCTTAATTTTATAAAATCACCAAATTATACTGTATCGTTTTATTTAAAAAAAAAAAAAAAAAAAAAAAAAAACTCTAAAAACAACAACAAAACCCTAAAACCCACAAAGCTTTAATATATTTTTTTTTATATATCAGCTCAGAATGGGTCAAATTTAAGTCAGTACTAACTACTGGTACTATGGTATCACACTGCAGTTTAGCTTAATTAGATAATCAACTTTACACAACTAATCACACAGGTAATAAAAAAAAACCTCTAAAATGATTGGACATTAAACGATGCTATTGCTATGCTGATTATAATTCTTACACCAGGCAACATTATAATACATAGGCTTGCATAACGGACTAGGAGTGGACAAAGAAACACCAGTTTTAACTAATGTCTTGTACATTTAGCAACTGTAATGAAATATGGCTAGAAGTAAACCTGCTACATTCATGAATCACAAACAACTTGAGACATGTTTCTGGTTAACAGAAAACTTACACTGTTTCAATAGCTTGATTGTTTCTGATTCAAGCAAATTTGGCTAATAGAAAATTTATATTTGACAAGTTTGACTGTTTATAATTCAAGCAGACAATAAAACATGTTAGTTTCATTTCATCTAGAGCATCGCAAGTTTACAATTAATGAACTTCATCATTATCATTTTACTATGATATATTTATATGTGATGACCTTACGTAGTTCTCTGAGACCTTAAACCACAAGAAGTCTATTATCACAGAAATGAGTGTTCTTACAATTGTGTGTGTGTGTGTGTGTGTGTGTGTGTGTGTGTGTGTGTGTGTGTGTGTGTGTGTTGTTATGTGTGTGTGAGTGTGTGACTGCCACTCTGATTTTAAGTGAGCACTACAAAAACCCCTTGAGGTTGTTAGTACACATGTATGAATGCACATGATATCAATATATCTGTGTCTGATTTCTGCTAAAACAGTTTTTTTAAAATATCACATAACAATGAATTACAAAATCTCAGTACCAATACTGCAATATAAAAGTGAAAATATCTTACGATTCTAACATCACATGGCTGAACCAGTGAGAGAGTGAAAGTCACACCTCCTACTCCAGATCAACAACTACCCTGGAACTGTGCATGATGTCAGGTGCAGCATGTCCCCAGGCTGCCTCATCCCAAGTGAACTCATTCATGAATCTGCTGACAGTGATACTGCCTGGTCCTGGGAAGTCACACCATTCATCTCGGCAGTCTCAAACGGTGACCAAACTGACAAAGAACATTCTTGGCCAGGGCTGAGAGGAACTGAACTGTCACGGGTTTCAGGCCTGTCAAGACTAAGCAACTTCGGCCGGCCCCGGCGACACACATCACGTCTGACAACCGACCCAATCGTCGGCTCGGGATGTGAGCAAGCTGCGGCTTGCCGATGTTCGAACCGGTTGGGACAGCGACACGGACAACGTCAGCGGCGACACACGCCACCAAAGCCCAGCAACCGACTGACAAACGGGGTTTGATTGAACAAAACGCTGGCACGCTTCCACCGACCGCCGCGAAAGGCCGTCGATTCCATGCAACAGTGTCCAAGACCTGGCTTTAGCTTGTCGAGAATCCAATTTCTTTCTTTGGCCCAGGTCCAACTTAAGATCTGCGCATCGACATTTACACAAACGGGAAAGTGACAATGCGGTGGGCATCCACTCCGTGCACTTACAAGTTTTCAGCTTTGTTCTCTTTCGTCAATTATCACGAGTTTGAGATATAATATCGTACATAAATCATGTAAATGATTTCCACATATATGCCTGAAATTAATCAAAATAAATGATAAACCACGGGGAAATCAGCTGTGACACAGTAATTCAATTGTTGTTTCGTGTTTTGACTTACCTCTGTCGAATTTTTTACCATCTGGGTCGATATCCTTCACATCGAAGATATCTTCAAACAAAACACCAGCCATATTATGTTCTTTTCTTTAGAATCGAAGTCAATAGGTGCAAAATCCACAACTGTAACCACTCGGGTTATAAACACAACGCGTCAAGTTCGGTGGTGCAATGTTTTCCTCTCTTGAAAATGTACTACGCCTTCTATCTTTGGCACATGGCACACACTCTCTAGCTCTCCTTCTTGAAGATTGTAGTACAGGGGAAATAACTCTAGCCTGCCTTCATATGGCTGCACACCAAAAATTAATGCGCATAGGTCTCTTTTGACGATTCGAGTATTTATAGACAGGCACAATTGTTGATTAACCTTGTTTTTCTTTCATATGCTCACCAAGGTACATGCCAGATGGTTCTAAGCAGACAGATTAAAATGCAAGGAATGAGGCCATTTGGGAGGAACCACCTGGCGCAAAGACAGGGTCACAGGTGAGTGAAAAGGCCTAGACAGTGACGTCACCAAGGGAAAAGATCATAATGTTTGAAGATTGTGAATGACGTCATCGGTGGAATCCCCCCTCCCTCCCCCCACCCCAAAAAAATGCTAGCTCAAATTTATGCTAGGCCTCAAAACGCTTTCATGGATTATAATTAGAGTGATTTAGAGCAAAATCCTAGTTGTGGCGTATGGCCCCTGTGTACAAGTTCTCATTCATTCAACAATGTTAGTCGTACCCACAGAACTTATCGATCAAGTATGGCGTCTTATCTGGGCAGATACTGAAGGGCCTGCGCCTCGATCTTCTATTTATTCATTATCTGTATCATTTCTCTGTCCATGTATTTAATTTCTGGCATTTTTAGTTACTTATTTAATCATTTATAACAATGGTCCTCCCCTACTACTCCCCCCCACCCCCACCCCCCTCCATTTTTGTACTCCCAGTTCTTATAGAACAGGGAGTACTTTAGAATGGGAACGAAGAAATGCTGCCTGTCTGTCTGTCTGTCCGTGGTGTCCGTGGTCAAAATATACTCCACTCGCTCCAGACTATGTTCAAACTACTGGGCCCGATCTTTCTTTATGGAAAATGTGTACTCGGTATGTTCACTATTGGCCACGGATGATGCCCGATGTTTTAGTTTACCCCGCAATAGCCGTTACTAACGGCTGTGACGGCCTGTGACGGTTTTTTTCTTCTTTATGGAATATCTCAGAAAGTACTCGGCCGATTTTTCTGAAAATTTTGTAGGTATGTTCATTATGGGTCACGAATAATGCCCGATGTTTTAGTTTACCCCGTTATAGCCGTTACTAACGGCTGTAACGGCTGTAACGTTTTTTTCTTCTGTATGGCATATCTCAGAAAGTACTAGGCCGACCTTTATGAAAATTAGCAGGTATGTTCATTACGGGTCACAGATGATGCCCGATGTTTTAGTTTACCCCGTTATAGCCGTTACTAATGGCTGTAACGGCCTGTAACGGTTTTTCTTCTTTATGGAATATCTCAGAAAGTACTTGGCCGATCTTTCTGTAAATTTGTATGTATGTTCACTACAGGTCACGGATGATGCCCGATATTTTAATTTACCCCGTTGTAGCCGTTACTAACGGTTGTAACGACCTGTAACGGTTTTTCTTCTTTATGGAATATCTCAGAAAGTACATGGCCGACCTTTCTGAAAATTTGTAGGTATATTCATTGCAGGTCACGAATAATGCCTGATGTTTTAGTTTACCGTTATAGCCGTTACTAACGGCTGTAACGGCCGGTAACGGTTTTTTCTTCTTTATAGAATATCTCAGAAAATACTTGGTCGATCTTTGTGAAAATTTGTAGGTATGTTCATTATGGGTCACGGATGATGCCTGATGTTTTAGATTGCCCCGTTATAGCCGTTACTAACGACTGTAACGGCCTGTAACGGTTTTTTTTTTTCTTTATAGAATATCTCAGAAAGTACTGGCCGATCTTTGTGAAAATTAGCAGGTATGTTCATTTTGCGTCACGGATGATGCCTGATGTTTTAGTTTACCCCATTATAGCCATTACTAACGGCTGTAACGGTTTTTCTTCTTTATAGAATATCTCAGAAAGTATTTGGCCGATCTTTCTGACAATTTGTAGGTATGTTCATTATGGGCCACGAATAATGTGCGAAGTTTTAGTTTACCGTAAGAGCCGTTACTAACGGCTGTAACGGCCTGTTCTTCCTTCCTTCACGTGTCTTCTCTTTTCCTGTCATCTTTCCTCCGTCCTCCTCCTCTTCTGTTCGTCCTTCCTTTCACTCCTTCCTTCCTTCCTTCGACTCTTCTTCTTCCTCCATCCTTTCTTTCTTTTCTTCTTTTTTTTTTCATTTCCTCCCTTCTTTCCTTCCGACATTCCTCTCCTTCCTGTCCTCCCGTCCTTCGTTCTTTGCTTCCTACACTCATTCTCCTCTTCCTCCCTTCTTCTCCTTCTTTCCTTCCTTCCTTCCTTCCATCCCTTCCCTGACGTCCATGGGGAGGGCTAGTGGCACTTGCTGAGGTGCAGGGTGCGGTGGCAGGTGTTGCGCTTGACGTAGCAGCACCAGTGGTACTTGCACTCGCACCTCTCCGTCACCTGCAGGGTGAAGTTGTCGGCGCCACGTCCACTGCACATGGGGCCACAGTGACCCGGGCCGTCCGTGTTGGGGTCACACAGCCTGTGCACACAGGACACACACACACACACACACACACACACACACACACACACACACACACACACACTTACGTCAGGACACACAGCAGACAGACAGACAGACATATGGACGGACAGACACACGCTCATCGATACATAGTCAGACAGACAGACATATGGACAGACACATGCACGTATCAATACATAGGTAGACACACTAACACACACATCAATACAGAGGCAGACATACAGACAAATGGACAGACCTATGGACACATGCACGCATCGATACATAGGCAGACACACAGACACACGCATCAATATATAGGCAGACAGGACACACACACACACACATCAATACATTGGCAGACATACAGACTTATGGACAGACATATGCACGCATCGATGTATAGGCAGATACACAGACACACGCATCAATATATAGGCAGACAGACAGACACCAATATACAGGCAGACAGACAGGCACACGCACCAATACATAGGCAGACAGACAGACACACATCAATACATAGGCAGACAGACTGACACACATATCAATATATAGGCAGACATACAGACATATGGACAGACACATGCACACATCAATACATAGGCAGACACAGACAGACACATGCATCAATACATAGGCAGACAGACAGACAGACAGACATTAATTTATAGACAGACAGACAGACACAAGCATCAATACATAGGCAGACAGACTGACACACACAACATACACACAGACACACACACACACACACACACACACACACACACACACACATTAATACATGGACAGACAGACAGACACACGCATCAATACATAGGCAGACATACAGACACACGCATCAATACATAGACAGACAGACAGACAGACGCATTAATACATAGACAGACACAGACACACACATCAATACATAGATAGACAGACTGACACACACACACATCAATATATAGGCAGACACAGACAGACACATCAATGCATAGGCAGATACAGGCACACGCATCAATACATAGGCAGGCACAGGCACACACATCAATACATAGGCAGACAGACTGACACACACACGTCGCATTAATACATAGGCAGACACACAGACACACATAGGCAGACACAAGTGTGTCTCACCCCCTTTTTTTCTTTCAAAAAAAAAAAAAAAAAAAGTGTAGCTGGTTCTAAGACCTTTCCATGGACGTAACTTCCACGATGCGCAGAAACTTGTGTGTCACACAATATGCTTCGCAAGAGGCTACTTTCGCTTTTTCTAACAAGCGAGCGCGCAGAAAAACCGAAGTGCAGTGATGTCAGAAAGGAATAAAAGAGATGGGCCAGCTGCACTCCCAGTGCCAGAGACTTCGACCGCTACTGCGTCATGTTCGGCTGCAATACCAATTCTAGTGCAAAAAGTGGAATCAGCACACATGGCTTTCCAACTGAAACTCATCTTCGACGATCGTGGGCTTCTTTTGTGAAATTATCTCGAAAGAATTTCAACGGTCCGAAGAAAAGCGACGTTTATCTGTGGATTGCACGTCAACTTCAAGACCAGCGATTTTGAAGACGAGTACACGGCGCCCCTGTTTGAAATGGAGCTTGGATTCCGACCCAAGCGCAGGCTGAAGAAAGATGCCATTCCTACTCTCATCACAGACAAACGCGCGGCCGCGCTGAAAAAGAAATAATTATGCTGCTGACAAGAGACTGGAGACTGTCACCAGGATCAACAGGGACAGAAAGGCCAGGGTAAGGAAACGTGAAATACGCAAGGTACATCTAACTTATATTTTCATTCACTTTTGTATTGTTTATGGTTGGTGTGTGTGTGTGTGTGTGTGTGTGTGTGTGTGTGGTAGAGTATATTACACACACACACACACACACACACACACACACACGTTTGTGCAACTTAGAATTTGGACACTTTTTTTTTTTTAATCTTTACAGAATTCCACAAGGCAAATGTTGGAAAAAACATGTAAATGACTAAACATGAGCATGAAATATTTTCACATATTGTTTGCACCACCAAATACATGGTGGTGAGCAGTTGTAAGCTATTGACGGGTTGTTGAGAGTATTTAAAAAAAAAAAAAAAATTTTTAGGGTTTTTTTTTTTTTTTTTGACAGACAAATGGTGATGACAGCATATACATTAAACAAAAATCTTTGGAATGAAACCGTACGTTCAGACTGATCATTTGGACCAAATTCTTTTGCTAGCAAAGTTATTTCTGTTATGTAAATGACAGAATGTGCAAAACTGAATACCTAAAGTTTGATGGCTTTGTTCAGACACAGAATGGACCAGTACAATGCATTTGTAAATGGGGAGGGCACACAATTTGAACAAGACTGGGTTTTTTTTACAGATTGATTCTGTATTGTGTGGATCACAGGCGACAGAAAAATGTACTGGGAGACTGACAATTTCAAATATGTGTAGCTTATTTTTGCTGCTGCTTTTGAATGATTTATTTAGGATGGTAAATATGCATATTCATGTCGCACCTGGTGGGGTGAGGGTATGGTGGGGAAAGAGAATGGAGAATGATACTTGTCATGTGTGTGTGTGTGTGTGGGTGTGTGTGTGGGTGTGTTCTTTTGATTTTTGCTTTTGATTGATACACATGTAGGGAGTTATGCATTTAAGTGTATTTTTCTCTGTAGTTATATACTTGCATTTCTATGTTTACAGTTATATATGTGTGTAACTATGTGTGCAAAAAAACAAAACGTAAAAAACAGAATGATTAAAAAGAAAATTCATTGCATGTTTATTTTGCATTCCACATCTTTTAACATCAGAGCTTCGTGGACATGAAACATGCGAAGGAGGAGCAGAGCCAGCAGGGAATGGAAGAGCCTGCTGACTCCGATGTGCACTGGGAGGATGTGCCGGACACAGACCATGCAGAACATGGGAGTGTTGGCTGCATGTCCTCCACTGACTGCACAGTTGACCTGGCTGCTGCATCCCAACAACAGTCCACTGATGTCAGACACCGAGGTGTTTCAGCCAACATGACACCTTACACAATGCAGCAAAGGTGAGTTGTTGTTCCATAAAAATAGGCACTGTTTATAACCACTGTGTGTGTGTGTGTGTGTGTGTGTGTTTTATGGAGGAAGATGGCTAGAGATGGGGGTGGAGATGAATACTGTTAAAATGGCAAGGTGTTTCACATGAGTTATGTGGGAAACACACAAATATTGCTGGTGGCTCAGTGGTAAGCAGATACCGGAATGTTTATTACCAACCCACAGGAGGGTGAAGATGGCTTACAGAAGCATTTCAGACAACTAGCACTTTAACACAAGCATACCTCCTTGTCAAGTGCTATGACTACTAAAGGGCTACAGGCTTGACATGCTCAATAAACTGGGTGATCATGAGTCAGTGTGAAACTGCAGCCAGCAGTCACTTAGGTCTTGCACTCAAAGCTAATTCAAACCTGGTTGTAAACTGATGTAGAGTACTGATGAAATTAATTATATAAATATTGTACGACTGTAGCAACATGTTTTTTTTGCTGTGCCAAAAGTGAGAGTGCCATGTCTTTCTTGTTTCTTCCTCCTGTACTCGTAAAATAACATTACCGACTGTGGAGTGTCTTGAGGTTTGGCAAGTCACAAGGAGTTGAAGGTAGACCAAACTGCATTCCGTAATATATATTACAAGTTTCAAGTAGTCATCTATAGATCATGCTATTTATGTGGCATATTGCTCACATGTCAAATGCCTTATCTCAAATTATCTATCAACACTTCTTTTCTGCATTATTTTCATGTTTGTGATGGCTTGTATTCTAAGAAATGCACAATCGTTATCATCATTATCAGTCTTTCCCAACAACTCGCAAGCATTATGACTATGTTTGGCAAAAGTTAAAACTACTGTCAAATTGCCTATAATTAGTCTGTGATTTTCATAATTTATACAAGTGATGAGCTGCTGTTTTAATTTTTGGTGTGGAAGGTGGTGGTGGGGAGTGTGTGTTTGTGTGTGTGTGTGTGGGGGGGGGGGGGGGGGGGGGGCAGAGGGGGAAGTGTGTAGAGGTAGATGGATGCTGATATACATTGTGCTTTTTTCTTCTTTGTCTGGATAATCACAAGAACAGTCCAATTAAAAGTGTATACTTTGTTTACTAACAAAACTGTCTTACACTGTTACAGGCTATGTGTCCAAGTTGCTTCACCACCTCTTTCAAAAGTATGGAGAGAGCCCAGCTGCACTGAGGAGTTCCCTTCCAGAACAGTTCAGAGAAAAACCAGACCCCCTGACAGCAGCACAACATGCCCATCCAAGCAAACATGAGGCACTGGCTACTTACGTGGCAAGATACTGTGATTGAATATACCGAATGAACTATGAAGACCTGGCTCAAGACTGACCTGGCTCAAGACCTGGCTGAGGGTGGATTTTGGTTTTAAACATTTACTTGATCCTCAGTTACTCTTACAGTCTGACAAAAATTTGTGCTACTGCTGCTAAAATGATCATTATTTTTCACTGCATCTGACCCTGGCGTGATAAATGAAAATTGTTCATAAATCATATCCTTGATGCTGGTTATTTTGTTAGAACACAGTATATCGAAGGAATCAGACCAAATTACTTTGTGGGTTTCCATTTTTGTAATGTCTTCTATGATATTAAAACTTCCTAATGGCAACAAACACTTCTTACCAAATGGTCAAAATTGTGATTGACAAAGCCTAACACAACACACAGTTACTCCTGCACCTATGAACCAACCAGGTTATGATGTTTACCTATTTTATGCAATTTTTTTCCTCTCAAAGCACCCAGTTTAGTGATGGCAATCATTCATGAATGAAAATGAAAGGAAAATTACAGTAGAAATAGCAGTTTAAAACACATTTCCAATGGAAAGGAATTAGATACATGTTGATGCATGATTGCTCTAAAAATCAACTTTCACGCATCATGGGTTTCACCAGCAGCACAGTACTTTCAGGACTAGTAAGGCTTTTTTTTTTTTTTCATTTTGACCCCTGCTGCATGTTATAATACTGCAGCGCCCTTTACAGGGCTCAGGCAAAAAGGAAAAGCCCCATGAAAAGTTGTCATTTCATCCACGAGATCCCCTCAATATATGTGAGTGCCTTACGATGATCATGCCTTGTTCTGTTTCATCATCAGTCTCTAATGTAGTACTGAATGTTTACATTTTGATTCTGTGTTTGTATGTATGTTTTTGTACAAACATTTTGATTTCGTGTCTGCGTGTGTGTTTGTAATTTGGATAATTTGATCCCGTTTTCAACTTTTTCTACTTTTTGCGCGCCTGATATGCCACTGCGCCTTATCTAAGGCTTTTACATTCCTTTTGTTCAAAACTTGGTGTTGTGCCTAATAGTAATACAAAGAAGCGCCTTAAAGTCCCAAAAGTACAGAACCTTTTTTTTTTACTTTTTACAAACACACACACACACACAAAGAGATGGAAACTGCGGAAATCCCAAATTTCTCCACCATACAGAAGTTATCGTTTCTGACAAATCACTTAAAAGGTGCAAGTCACTTGCATGCAAAGCTGACATTCACAGGCAAACAGATTTGGTAAACAAAATTTATTTAGGACATTTCAGCTGAATCATAGCACAAGATGCAAACATTATGGAGTGGAACACTTAGGTTCTATTCTTTTTTTTTTTCAAATACCCAATTATTTTTTTTTAACTAAAAATTCTTAAAGAGGACAAAAGGTGAAAGGGGGCAGGGTGGAGTGGGGAGAAAACCATTTCTATCTGATGACAATGTTTTTCATATTGTTTAGCAGACAGAATAACCACCACATCAGTCTTCTTCATGAGTGAGCAACTTTCATAGTTTCAGCATAATGCCACGTGGGTTAAAGATGACGAAAAAAAAAAAAAAAAAAAAAAGAAACAAGGAAAAAAAAGCAAACTAAAAAAAAAAAAAAAACACACACACTCACAAAGAAAGCAGGAAGTACATTGCTACACCTGGGAAGAAGTCTTATAAATCCTATAAAATACAAATATAAGAGTACACACACACACACACACATACACACACAGAGAGTGTGTTCAGTCCAGTTCAGGCCACTGGAATCCGCGATATTTTTCTGACTGGAAATGTTCACGGATCTTGTGAACACAGCAAGATGGAAGGGGAAGACGGATGTTTCTGCCCAGAATTCCAAAGCACCACCTCACAAGCTGCCTGTAGCCCATGTACCAGTATTTCCTGTGGAAGAAAGTTGCATTTGGTCCATGATGGAGAAAAAAAAAGTAGCAAGAGATATATGTAGGTGTATTTCAGTTCACCTTAAGCCCTAAACAGTTTATCTTGCTGTATTGACCGAGTATTGTATTGACCGAGTATGAATAACTACTGTACAGTGTATACTATAACCTTAGAGTATACAATGCAAGAGACATGAAAGATGTGAATTTAGGATATTTCCTGGCCATATCAAAGACTGCATGCAGCTTCTTACTTCAGAGTATCTGAGGAACAGCAAAAAGATGTTGTAGGGAAATTATATTGGAAGCAGTAACTGAGTAAGCTCCTGACATAGACCTCCATTTCAAATTTCCCTAAAGTTAGAGAGCAGCTACCTAAACACAATGAGAACACAATCCATCATCATCCACTGAATAGAATGGAACTTCACTTGGCTTTATACAGATGCACATGTAGTCATAAAACACACACACAATCAGAATTAGTACTCAAGGATTTTTTCGATATCTCAGAGTTCTCATATTGTATGTCCATCATGTCTTGGTAAGTCTTAGAAGGCAAACAACAAGTTGACTAAGGTAAGATATTTAAAATCTAACCACTGAAACCTGTGGTAAGGGGGCCCCCATTACTAGAGTACACAATTCGATATCATGTAGCGTCCTGTGCCCTTTCCACTTTCATCCCTGTCATAGCTGGATGTGTCATTTATTTCTCCCCTGGGTGTCCCTTTAACGCTCCTTTCACTCAGTAAATTACTGGCACATACAAGCAAATTGTACAAACTTACTCTTCTGTAGAAGCCCTCATCTGTCCATGCTCCTGTTTGTACTGATGACAGGCAGTTTCCAGAACATCAGGGTCAAGGCACACAGTCTGGAAACCACGAACAGCAGTGATACACCAGCTGGCTGACCTCCACCTTTTTCCATTTGCAAGGACCTGCACAGAATGATATCACAGTCTTAGGGCACATGCTGACCTGTCACAGCTATTTATTCATGACATTTGTATGCAAAGTGAACTAGAGCAATTGTATGTTATATCATTATCTGCGTGACAGCCATATTGGAAACTTTGCCACTGACCAACAATATAGTCCATATTCAAACTGGGCTTCCTTGCTACCCGTATCAGTCACTATAACAAGTTTAAAAAAATGTAGGTAAAACCGAGTAATTGTGTATGTTAATATAGCGTATTAACCATCCATATACACATACCAACTAGCTCAACTGAAAAAACCTTTGCTTGTACCAGGGATAATCAGTCATACAAATTACTTCTCAAGATTCCAAATGTTCCTGCTCTAAATAAATTCAATAATGTCACCTTGATCTAAGACAGAATAATTTGACATCTTATTATTATCACTTACTGATCTTAACTCCTACTATGACAATTCTGACAAACAAGAAAAGACTGAGTAACTTTACAGAATTTTTCAAAATAGCTGACAACAATAACATGTAATACTACTAGTAGTATCTTTGTATTGTCAGGTGTTTTGGATGATTCTATATACTGCAGAATAAACTCATCAAGTAATAATAAATCCATAAAAAAAAATATTTAATAAACTTAAAATTAAAGGTGTATTCCATACATGTGTATGTACAAATTCAATCATTTCTCTTTGTTCATGTCTGAATATGTGTGTGCATTTTATATGCATTCAAGAAGTATACAATGGCAGATCATGGCCTCAGAAGAAACCAAAAAGATATTCCATTCTGTTTTATTTGATAAAGAAAGTTGACCATAACTATATTCATCGTACCTGTATTGTAAAACTTTCTGCCATATCTTCTCAGACTCTGTGCAACAGTGGCTTTCATGGTTGGTGTTCATTGCAACACAGTTTCCACATGTATACCCGAAAAAAAAACAAACAAACAAACTTGGAATTGCTTTTAATGTTACTTTTTTGTGTGTGTGTGTTCGCATCTGATATATTTTAATATTTTTTCCTTTCATTTTCCTTTGTTCCCCTTCAATTGTTATTCTTCGTTCTGCTGTTAGTATTGATGTCATTACCATTGCCTGTGGTTGCTTTCTGCTTTGGATATAAAATGGTGATGGAAGTAGTTTGAATTGATTCACACAAGTCATTAGATGTATTTACAGAGATCATGAGGACATTCCTCACACTATGGTATGTACATTCATGAAGTCTTCTTTCTTTCTTTGTAGTTGTTTTTTCCTTTGTTGTTGTTTTTAAATGAGTAATAATTCCTCCTTTCTAGCTGTGCAGTTCCCTGTTCTCCCTCCTTTGTCCTCGTCTTTATTTCTCCTTTCTGGTCTAACTGTCTGGTCTCTCAACTCTCCCTGTTGCATACACTCAGACAAATTTTTAGAAATGTTCATTTATTGTGACTCGTGTAACACTTACACTTTTATAATACATAACCAAGTGATAATTTGTTCACTTTTTGTACTTGAGCAGAAATTTATGCTGTTACTAAGTGTAACCATATTTTCAAAAAATAAAACTTAAAGAAGAAATTTTGCAAGGAAGCAAATTAAATCTGGCACTGAACATATTTACTGTTTTTTCATTTAAACAATATGTGCTTGGTATTACATGAATGAATAGCCCTTGCATGATTTCATTTTATAACTTACATTGAAGAATAAAGTAGTTGGTAATGTTTCCAGCTCAACCTGTATGCTCTTGGGATTATTTGATGATTGTTTCAGTGACTGTTTTACACACTGTCTTCTTATTTCATGTAATGTCCACACACACACACACACACACACACACACACACACACACACACACACACGTACGAGCACATCACACAAGACACACACACACACACACACACACACACACACACACACACACACACACACACACACACACACACACACACACACAAAACTCATCCTATTTTTGATGGTCATGAACTTGAAAACACAGCTCTAAATATCACTAAGCAAAATATTTCTTTATTCTCATTAGCAGATGGATTGTGTGGTGAGGGTGGATATAAATGAAGACTCAGGAATATGTGCTGATCCACATCCAGCATAAGCCATAACTGTAAAAGTGTAATGTATCTAAAGTGTTAGTCCAAGAAAAGTAACTACTACTAATACTACCTAATTTATTATCATTAAGAATAACGTCCCTTGCATCGTCTCTGTGTAACCATGAACGCCAACGGTTGTTTCTAAGTAAAGTTAAGAAGTTTTCATCCGTCTTCGCTCATGTCTTCAATTGTGTGTGAACCCACAACATCATCAATCAATTGCTGAAGATCTTTTCCACTTTTCCATCTTACAAACATTACAATAACATAGGTGTGATTTTATACTGCACATTTCGTTGGGCCTCAGACTAGATACACACGTATGCTGTCATCACACACCCACTGACACAGCCCACAACACCTCCTTCTTCTTCTTCTTCTTCTCCACCCCCCACAATGATAAACAGACCTTTTCTGAGTAACCAGCGAAAAGTGTGCAACCACTGTTTCATTGGACTTCTCAAAATTCTAAGTCCTTCCAACAAATCAACACAAACGTACAGTGATCAACACACGATGATTCTACGTCACAGGTTTTCCGGCAAACTTCGGCATGTTGTGGGCAATTTCCGTCAACGCAGATAAAAGTGAATGTTCAATGAAGAATTGCGCTCTGTCGGTGTGTCGGCTAGGCAAACGTGTCTGGTTACCTACTCGTTTTTTGAGTGAACCAGTATTTTAGGAAGAAGAGAAGAAAAATAGCGATTTACCCGACATAACGTACAGTATCCTAAAAATCACTATATAGGTGCACTTTAATATGTATGACGAAAGGTGGCAGAGTGGTTAAGACCTTCGCCTGCCAATCCAACGCGTGAGAAGTACGTAGGTTCGAGTCCCGCTTTCCTCGCCCTTTCTTTCCCCGTTTGAATGACAAATCGAACTGACCGTCAAGCCCATCGCATGGGGACTATAAGCGAGTCGGACCCGTGTGCCTTCCTGGCCCCCAGCACACGTTAAAGAACCTACAGCACTTGAAAATCGAAAAGAGCAGCGAGTTTTCTGCTGCCCTGGCAAAATTGATGTATTTCTTACCATGCCACAAAAATTTTCACTTACTGTTATCGTGTAGTTCAAACCAGTTCAAACCAGTACCAGTTCAAACGAGTAGATCAAACTAGTTTAAACCAGATCAAACCAGTTTGTTCAAACAGGTCAAACCAGTTTAAACTGGTTCAAATCAGAACCAGACTAATCCAGTTCAAATCAGTACCAGACCAAACCAGTGTAAACAAGTTCAACCCAGATCAATCCAGTTTAAAACTAGTTCAAACTGGTTCAAACCAGTACCAGATCAAACTAGTTTAAACCAGTTCAACCTAGTTCAAACCAGTACCAGTTCAAACCAGTACCAGTTCAGACCAGTTTAAACCGGTTTGAACCAGTTTAAACCAGTACCAGTTCAGACCAGTTTAAACCAGAACCAGTTCAAACCGGTTCGAACCAGTTCAAACCAGGCTATACCAGTTTAAACCGGTTCAAACCAGTCTATACCAGTTCAGACCAGTCTAAATCGGTTTAAACCGGTTCAAACCAGTTTAAACTGGTTCAAACTAGTTCAAGACCAGTTCAACCAGTTTAAACCAGTTCAAACAAGTACCAGTTCAAACCAGTTCAGACCAGTCTGAACCAGTTTAAACCAGTTCAAACCAGTACCAGTTCAAACCAGTACCAGTTCAAACCAGTACCAGTTCAAACCAGATCAAACCAGAACCAGTTCAAACCAGTACCAGTTCAAACCAGTTTAAACCAGTTCAGCCCAGTCTAAACCACTTTAAACCAGTACCAGTTCAAACCAGTTTAAACTAGTTCAAACCACTTTAAACCAGATCAACCCAGTACCAGTTCAAACCAGTTCAAACCAGATCAACCCAGTTTAAACACCTGTTCAAACCAGTTTAAACCAGATCAAACCAGTTCAAACCAGATCAAACAGCTCAAAACAGTGCCAGTTCAAACCAGTTCAAGCCAGATGAAACCAGATTAAACCAAATCTGGCCAGAGCGTAGCGCTGCTTGATCACACCAGTTCAAACCAGTTCAAACCAGATGAAACCAGATTAAACCAAATCTGGCCAGAGCGTCTTGATCAAACCAGATCAAATCAGATCAAACCAGTTCAAACCAGATGAAACCAGATTAAACCAAAATCCGGCCAGGGCGTAGCGCTGCTTGATCAAATCAGATCAAACCAGTTCAAACCAGATTAAACCAAATCAGACCAGTTCAGCCCAGACACGCGGAAGACTCACCTCTACTGTCGGGGCGTAGCGCTGCTTGATCAAACCAGTTCAAACCAGATCAAACCAGTTCAAACCAGATTAAACCAAATCAGTTTCATCTGGTTTGAACTGGTACTGTTTTGAACTGTTTGATCTGGTTTTAAACTGGTTTGAACTGGTTTGAACAGGTGTTTAAACTGGGTTGATCTGGTTTGAACCAGTTCAGCCTAGACACGCAGAAGACTCACCTCTACGGCCAGGGCTTAACGTGCTTGAGGAAGCTGCTGACCGGCAAGGCTTTCCAGCAGGTTTTGATGGAGCAGGACCCAGACACCCCGTGACACTTACAGGCTGTGCCCAGGCTCTGCTGCACCACCTGAAGGCACACAACACAGTCTGTGAGACTGAGTGAATGAAGCAGGCAGCAGCAGCCGTGCTGAAGACCAGGCAAGATACACGTGGACACTACCAAACGCAAGTAACGCTTAGTTTCTACATGTTACAGTACAGGGAAGTGAATTTTCCACAAAAGAAGTCTTCTTCAAAATGAAACAGACAAATGAACTTCTGACAAATGTGTAATTTTAAATAGTGGTGTACTTTTAAATAGTGAACATACTAGTGAATTTTTGACTTTTTTTTTTTTTTTTTTTTTTTTTGTCAACTTAAAAATGGAACCGACAAGTGAATTTTTGACACATACGTCATCTGAAAAATGGAACAGACAAGTGAACTTTTGACATATATGTCATCTTTTGACATATATGTCATCTTAAAAATGGAAGACAAGCGATTTTTTTACATACATGTCATCTTTAAAATGGGAACAGACAAGTGGAATTTTTTGACAAAAATGCCATATTCAGAAAGAAACAACTGTACAGGTTCAAGCTTCGAGTGTGTTTAGTGCAGGCAGAGTCCATTGAATGCACTGCCAATGGTTCTGATGATGCTATCACAGGGAAGTCCAAGAAAACCAACGTACAGAACAGGATCTGCGAAGTAGCTTTAGAGTAAGGCCATGATGTGAGTCCTCCTTTGAGATTGTAACGACTCTTGTGTGTGTGTGTGTGTGTGTGTGTGTGTGTGTGTGTGTACATATATATGTATATATTCAATTATAAATGAAGCTTGCTCTTATGATATATATATATATATCTATATCTATATATATCTATATATATCTATATATATATATATATATATATATATATATATATATATATATATATATATATATATATATATGTATATATTCAATTATAAATGAAGCTTGCTCTTATGTCTTAGATTGAAGAAATAGGGGGAGATAAGCATTCATATCTGCAGTGGTAGATAGTTCTGGCCTAACTAACAGTATGTGCTTGAGTGGGTGAATGGGGAATAATAAATGCTTCTCAAAATGAGCCTTCAGCAAGCTTCTAGTCTCCAAGGAGGAGACATTCTCCAATAGGGAGAAAACTCACTAACATATAACTCCTGGTCAGATACCGGTATTTCGAAACCTGATTGTTTCTCCTCAGTGACCGTGGAAAGTGGTAACATAACTCCTCTGCCTTTTCGTTTTTTAAGAAGAATATATATATATATATATATATATATATATATATATATATATATAAATACGTTACTGTCTCCAAAGTTACCATGTTTTCCTGTGACGACTGAAAAAAAATGGGCAGAGCATTCCACACTAAACCACGGCTAAAACCACAACCATCGACAGCTTTGATCTTTGAGCATGAACGTTTTAAATAGTCCAGTGCCTGCAGTGCACTCGAGAAAAGGTTGAATCCCGTTGTCTCTCCCATCCTGTGGTAAACAACTACACATTTTTGCATCAACGGGGTAAAATGGGCGATGTTTCACACGCGTGTCCTAGAAGTCTCTTTCAGAAGCCAAAGACAAAGAGAATTTAGAGAGGAGCATCACTTCCTGTGTGTCTCTCGCTTTTTTCATCATGCAAGTCCTTCATCAACGTCTCCGTGTCCACAAAACCAGCACGTTGTTCATGGTGTGGGTAGGACCCAGTCATATCTCTGTTCATGGTGTGGGTAGGACCCAGATATATCTCAATAACGGTTTATAAACTTAAGTGTAACTATATACTGTAAGCTCCTCGATAGCATCATCGTCTGTCACGCGGGCGGCCCGTGTTCATATCCCACCGGAAAAACAGCAGCGTTTTTCCTCCTTTCTCTAACATACAATATTTCTCCACACCAAAAGTGAGAGAGAGTGTTATAGTGTCTGATTTATATATACATACATTTTTTTTTTTTTTTTTTTTGGTACTGCTTACTGGGAGTACGTTTATATGCTTTGCATCTTGTGTGTGCTTTGCTGCATACGCATGCCAGCATGTGCCCCCCCCCCCCCCCGGCCCCCACCCTCCCCTCCTTCACCCACTCTTCTCTTTTTTGTACTCCCAGTTCTTATAGAACAGGGAGTACTTAGAATGGGAACGAAGAAATGCTGTCTGTGTGTCTGTGTTCTGACTGTGTATCTGTGGTCAAAATGTGTGTTCCACTCGCTCCAGACAAAAATACTGGGCCGATCTTTCTGAAAAATTTGTAGGTATGTTCATTATGGGCCACGGATGATATCCAATGTTTTAGTTTACCGCTATACCGTTACTAACGGCTGTGACGGCCCATAACGTTTTTTTTTTTCTTTGTGTGTATGTGTGTGTGTGTGTGTGTGTGTGTGTGTGTGTGTGTGTGTGTGTGTGTGTGTGTGTGTGTGTGTGTGTGTGTGAGAGAGAGAGAGAGAGAGAGAGAGAGAGAGAGAGAGAAACTTCAGTGCCTCTCTCTTGTCTGACGGGGTCACTGTCAGCAGCAGGAAACATCACAGAGCCATTTTGTCCCGCGACTTGTATCTGGACAATCCATTCACACCACCCATTAGACGGAGAGGGACAAGTGTCCCTAGAAGACTTCTCTCCCCCTTGCCTTCTTATCCAACTAAAACGCACTCCCGCCCGTAAGCTCCAGCAGTCTTGAACTCATATAGTCATCGCCATCACTCAACCTCCACCCTCGTTGAAGCCTTGGGGAACTACTACTTCTTCTTCTTCTTCTGCGTACGCAGGCTGATACTCCTGCGGACACTCCCTATATGGACAGGCAAGTATTAATCCCATCTATCCTACAAAGGGAGTGGAGTTTTGTGTGTATGACGTTTTTTTTTATCCCGCCATTAAGGCAGCCATGCTCTGTCTTCGGGGAAGGTGCATGCTATGTGTGACGTGTCATTCATACCAACGGCCAAACTGGCCTTCTCTTCCGAAAGTTGGTGATGGGTTTTTAGTTGAGTGCAAGATGTCATGCGTGCGTTCACACACGGAACCTCGGTTTATAGTCTCATTCGAAGGACTGTAGGGGAAATGGAGTCAGAACTACTGTTAACTCCGAGGGAAAAGATCCCCCTGTACCGACACGGCCCGGCGGAGATTCGAACCCGCAAACCCTTGGATTACGAGCCCGGCGCTCTACCAACTGAGCTATTCCGGCCCCCTGCCTCGGGGAACATCCCTGGTTCCTCCACAACGAGGACATTGTGATGACCGACTTCGAGGCCAAGCCCCCCACACCGCTTCCTGGGGGGATACTTTTTTTTTTTTTTTTTTTTTTTTTTTAAATATTAGAAATACCTGTTGTGCTAGTAACTTAATCTTGTTGTCACTCTACTTTCCTTTTCTTTTTTTTGTCCTTTTTTTTTTTTTTTTTTTTTTTTTTTTTTTTTTTTTTTTTGGTTTGGTTTGTTTGTTTTTGTCTTTCTTTCATTTTCTTTCCTTTTTTTTTCCCCCACCAACTGTTCTTGTTCCACCTTTGTGGGCCATACACCTACCTTTGATCTGGAAAATCTTTGACCCCCCTCCATGTTGTTGTGGCTGACATTACCCTACATAACTGACAAACAATGCCAGCTCCTGGAATAAGCTTACCACTGGATAGAGTCTCAGGGTTTATTCTACAATCAATCATCCATGGACGGTGGGGGGGGGGGGGGGGGGGGGGGGGGGGGGGGGTGGGGGGGGGGGGGGGGGGGGGGTCCGCACTGGCCCCACGCGCCAAGTCTTTGTCTCCGCTAGACGGGAACTTACCGCTTTTTTTTTTTTTTTGGTCTTACACATGACATTATTGGTTACTACATATACATCTTTTTGGATGGACATAGGCACATGATGGACTGAAAGACTCATAACACATTCCACAATTTATGACATGTCATCTGTTTTGTTGTTGTTGTTGTTGTTGTAATCTGGTGATTAGATACTGAAAATTAATGTTCTCTCTCGTTTGGACGAAGGGGAGTTCAAGAGAGGACTCTTTTGTTGTTGTCGGTGGTGGTGCAGAGACAGGATTCCTATCATTCACACATACAGAGTTATAATTATTCAGACAGACACACCATCCAGCAGGCAAGAGACTGCCTTACTTAAACTCAGGTTTCAACAATACTTTA
>JADBJO010002090.1:327569-343521 GCA_016801955.1 Conus betulinus
GTCTTATAATGCATTATCTTAAATTTCACTATCCTTCATCTGTCTAATGCTTCTGCGATGAATTTCGCAACTGACTTAATTACAAGCTCATTATCTGATGATAACACGACAGCAACATTTTGTCTTTCCGCTATGTCTAACTGGAAAAATGAACAATTTGTCCGCACTTCATTATAAGCAGTACAGTGGAACAAAAAGTGTTCTTCGTCATCCATGTTGTGTCTACATGCAGGACAAGGAAGTTCTGTGGATGTTTCATATTCAAATCAACTTATGTTCGCATTTAAAACCTAAAGTTCTCAACCTAAATCTTGCGTAATTTATTCCGTGCCATTCATCTGCTATGACATTGAGAAACTTTTCAGAATGATACACATTCTTAAATGAGAATAAAACAGCGATGTTTTTTCTTTACTTTCTATATTTGAGTGCCTATTCTGTTTAAAAAGACAAAATAAGCCTGTCTTTAAATTCCGCAATGAACTGTTGTTCATTTCCTACTTCCTGGGTCATCCATACTATTCCAAAACCCTGTTCTGAAAGGACTTTCTTCACTTTATGAGCCCAGTTTTCTTTACCTTTTTCCAAAAAGCATCATATCATAGGCTTGCCTGCTAAAACGGGATTGGGGTAGCTTCAAGATCTTCACCAGTACTTAATACATTTCACAATTGTACTTATATACAAAGGGTATCTGCCCATTTCTCCATAAAAACGGTGTTGGATGAATGAATAGGTACTTGAAGGAAACGCTTCATAGCATACGTATGTACTTTTTCCATCAGCGAATTTTCATGTAAGCCCCAAATTTCAGCTGCATATGTAAGAAGAGGTTTTATCTGTGTATCAAACATTTTCCAAAAATATACCACAGTCTGTACAATTCAGTTTTTCTCAGGGATTTCAGAATTTCAATAGTACTTTTTTTTTTCCCTTTTCTTAGAGATTCTTCCCATGCGTAACGGAAAGTTAATTTTGTTGAAAATATCATTCCAAGATATTTATATGAATTAACTACTTGAACAGCTGCATTTCCATAGACCACTATTCACACACTGATAGGTGGCCACCCATTCTAAACACTACTATATTCGTCTTATCCAAGTTAACTTATAAACCTGAGCGATCTGCTTCTTCTTTCAATACATTTAGTTGGTTTTGCAAACCTACAACTGTTCCGGACAGATGAACAACATCATCAGCATACAGTATCAAAAGTAGTTCAATTGCTCCAGGTATTATCTGGATACCATGTCTTCCTTTGTGGGACAATTCCACAGCCAGTTCATTTATGAAGACAGAGAGAGAGAGAGAGAGAGAGAGGAGAGAGAAGAGAGAGAGAGAGGAGAGAGAGAGAGAGAGAGAGAGAGAGAGAGAGAGAGAGAGAGAGAGAGATTCTTTCGTTTTTCAAGTGAATCAATGTTTCATTTTGATATCTAAAAGTGTTACAGCACCGTTTGCGCTCACTCATCTGCACATTTGGAGTCCCCAAAATAAAAGGATACAGCTATTCATCCCACAGTCCCGTGTGTGAACGTACGTATAATATCTTGCACACACGTACAATCCCATCACCAACTTTGGGAAGAGAAGGCCAGTTTGGCCATTGGTATGGACGACACGTTACACATAGTATGCTCCTTCCCCGAAGTAGGAGTATGGCTACTTTAATGGCGGAATAAAAAAAAAACGGTCATACACACAAAACTCCACTCCCTTGTTGGGTAGGTGGGATTAATCCTTGCCTGTGTATACAGGGAGTGTCGGCAAGAGTATCAACCTGCGTACGCAGAAAAATAATTTGTTGTAACATTAAGAAACGTTTTTGAATGAAACACACATTTTTAAATGAGAGAAACCAAGGATACTTTTCTTAACTTTCCATATCTGAGTGCCAGTTCTATTTGAAAGACCAAAGAAGCCTGTCTTTAAATTCTGCAATAAACTGTTGCTCGTTTCCCACTTCCTGAGTCATTCACACGATTCCAAAACCTTGTTCTGAAAGAACTTTCTTCACTTTATGAGTCCAGTTTTCTTTACCTTTTTCCATTTGTAAAAGCATCAAAGCAGAGGATTGTTTGCCCAAACGTGACTGTAGTAGCTTCAAGATCTTCAACCAGTACTTAAGGCATTTCACAAATGTGCAAGGATATTTGCCCATCTGTCCATACAAAACAGTGTTGGATGAATAATTTGGCATTTAAAGGAAACGCTTCATAGCATATGTGTGCACTATTTTTCCCATCTGTGAATTCTCATGAAAGCCCCAAATTTCAGCTGCATATGTAAGAAGGGGTTTTATCTGCGCATCAAACATTTGAGAGAGAGAGAGAGAGACAGAAGAGAGAGAGAGAGAGAGAGAGAGAGAGAGAGAGAGAGAGAGAGAGAGGAGAGAGAGAGAGAGAGAGAGAGAGAGAATAGGGGGTGTGGGGGTGGGTGGAATATGAAACAGGGAGCAGAAAAAGGACAAGAGGAGAAGAAAAATGTAAAAAGAAGGAAGGTGTGGGTGGTGAAGGAGGACAAAGGTGGAGTGGGGGGGATAAGAACGATGTGAAGTAACAGATATAAATAAATTATGCACTGATGGCGTTACCAATAAAAAGGAAGGCAACCCCACCGACCTCCATGTCACATCAAAAGAAAGTGTGCCCGCCACCACCTTCCCTCTCATCCTTCACTAAATCAGTGTCTGAAAAGAATCTATGCTGGTCTTGAGAGAGAGAGAGAGAGAGAGAGAGAGAGAGAGAGAGAGAGAGAGAGAGAGAGAGAGAGAGAGAGAGAGAGAGAGAGAGAGAGAGAGAGAGAGAGAGAGAGAGAGTACCGCCCCTCCCTAAACCAACCAACCACCAACCAACAAAAAACAAAAAACAAACAAAAAAACAAAAACAAAACAAACAACAAACAAACAAACAAACAAACAAACAAACAAAAAACCGTGTTCAGGGCTTCATTCAAATGGCTGATATGGACAGTCTCACACATTCTTTACATATCCCCATGAAATATGAGAACTTGGGAGGAAACAGAAAAGAAAACGAAAAGCACAAACACTGTTAACTATCATGACTTTCCATCTTAATCTTGGATATGAAAACTTTGTGTAATCCATAGTAATGCCCAAAGTTTATAAAGGAAACCTACCCTTTTGGAAGCTCAATTCAAAGAAAAGAATGTTAAATTCATTAAAAATGCAACATACTTTACGTTTGAAAAGAATCATAACACATTTGGGGAAAAATAAACTACGGAAATGAGGGCGGGGGAAGTAGGAGGGGGGGGGGGGGGGGGGGGGGGGGGGGGGGGAGGGAACGGAGAGAACACTTTATATATGTTGATTCATAGAGCAGTAGAAAAATTCCTCCCAACATTTTCTTATCCCTTTCCACTGGAATTACAATCGCGGGTGGTGGTGGTGGGTGGTGGTGGTGGTGGTGGTGTGTGTGTGTGTGTGTGTGTGTGTGTGTGTGTGTGTGTGTGTGTGTGTGTGTGTGTGTGTGTGTGTGTGTGTGTGTGTGATAGCACGAATGGAAGGGATTAGAGAGAGTCTCCACTCACGAAGATATCTACATACTACCATAACCACTTAGACAGAGGACACGAACTGGAGAGAAAATTAGAGTCGCGCGGTCAATTCAGGGATTAGAGGCGAAATGGCCAAGGCATTTCAAGATCTAGAAAGACAGAGGGAGGACATTCAGAGGGATGCGCTTGAAGGGAGGGAGCCTGAACGAAAGGAAGACTACCTAATAAGTGGAGCAGACATGGTAATTTCATCGTTCAGCCCGCGTCCCTTTTTGCTTGGGTTCTCAGCCATGTGGGCATTCGAGGCAACGAAATGGGTGATCAACTTGCCAAGAGTGCCACAAAGAAACAGTTGTGCAGATTGTTTATCCCTCACACTGATCTGAAACCCCAAACCCAGGCTTATGTCAAAGACCTCTGGCAAGAGGAATGGGACTCGCCGATGGATAACAAACTATTTAAAATCCATCCAAAACTAAAAAAGTTTTTACCCGTGTTCCTGAGGCGGCCGTAAAGAAGAAACAATTTTGTGCTGTTTGCTTACAGGCCACTCCTTTTACACCCATTTTTTTTATTTTTATAAGGTGAGAAGAAGCTCTGTGATGCATTCCATGTCATCCATGTCATGTACCACTCACAGTGAAACATGTCATTTTAGAGTGTTGGGACATGCATGATGTGAGACATAAAGACATTACAGCAGACTCCATAAAAACCTTGTTCAGAGATGTCCCATCTAATGTGATCTTTGAATTTCTGAAGGAGATTAACATTTTTTATCTGATCTAAGATTTTTAACATTTCCGGTGTGTTTTTGGAAGATATGTTTTAAAGAGTTGTGTGAACAAGTTTTTTTTTTTTTTTTTTGACTTGAGTATTTTCAGCGTGGTGACAGCCCTGATACGGCCCTTTGCGGTCGGCTGGGCTATAAGCAACATTACTTTTATCCTTATGCGCTCCCCCTTCAACATTTTCTTCCAAAGAAATGTGTATTAAAACAGAGTGGATCCACACACCCCCCCCACCCCGATCCTCCTCTCCCCCCACCCCCCGACCCCTACCTTCCCGTTTATTAGGCCTACCTGTTAAGTGGCGATCCGAGTGCTATGACGAGACATGAGGTAAGAGATCCTACGAGCAGACCGATTTAACGCCTTTGACAAAAAACAAAACAAAACAAAACAAAACAAAAAAAAAAAAAAAAAAAAAAAAATGGACGGGGGGAAGGAGGGGGCGGGGGACGGGAAACGTTAAATAAAAGAAAAAAAAATCACATTGAAGTAGGAAGAAAAATATTGCAGTGCCCTGATGTCACGCTATACAAAACGAAATAATGAAATCACCAGGGCTGACAAAACACGGCCTTGCAACACATGTCAAGGAAAGGCAGTATACATTGTGAGGCAAGGTAACAGATTGCAGTGGTAGGGCAAGCCAACGCAACGCGCTGCAATGGAGTATAAAGTCATACAACACAGTGCAGTGGCCATACAATACAGTGTTTAGGCAGTACATGCGACACAATGTGGGGACTACAACACAAAAAGCACTGCAGTGATTTTAATGCAATGCAGCACAAGTTAGTTCTATGCAGTCCGATACTGTGCCAAGTTCACTGGTGTTAATTTCTCAGCCGATCGCAGATGGCAGACACAATACAATACAATACAACAATACAATACAATACAATACAATACAATACAATTCGATTCAATAGAACACAACGCAACGCAATGCATTGCAATGCAAGGCAGTGTGATGCTGATCAATACAGCACAATACATCAAATATACAAAGCTGCACAACACAATGCAACTACGACCTGAACCAGTCCTATCCGACCCGATCCAATTCAGTCCTTACCAGTCCAGTCCAAGCCAGTCCAGTCCAAATGCAATGCAGTAAGATGCGGTGCAATACAGCCTGATACGTCAAATACAGTACAAAGCTGCACACAGTCCAACCCAGTCCAATCCGATCCTTGTCAATCCAATCCAATCCAATGCAACGCAATATGATGCGACACAATACAGCACGATACATCAAATATAATAGAAAGGTGAGCAATCCAATCCAATCCGACCCAATCCAATTCAATTCAGCCCAGTCCAATCCACTTTAGTCCAATCCAATTCAATGCAAACGCAATATGATAGAATCCAATCCGATTTCGATCCAATTCAATCCGATCCTATCAATGACGATGCGGTTGCAGGCCACCAACCCTCTGTACCGTAGCTGGTATGACTTCAAGAGCGACGACAACCGCAACTGCCCGTTCCTGGGCCCCTGTCCTCTGGCGCTTTTAAAGACGTCGCCCTCAGCGTCAGCAAAGACACGTGGCAGCCCACGGCCCCTAAACCTAACCGTAATGACGCCAAGATCGTTGGGGTTCGGCTGGGTCCGGCGTCTTCGCAGTCGGCCAACAATGATGTTTACCGCGTCATGTACAAAGTGACCTTTTATCTCAAAGTAAGATTCTCTCTCTCTCTCTCTCCTCCTCTCTCTCTCCTCGCTCTCTCCCTCTCTCTCACTCTGTGTGGTGTGCTGTGTGTGTGTGTGTGGTGTGTGTGTGTGTGTGTGCGTGCGTGTGTGTCTGTGTGTGTCTGTGTGGTGTGTCTGTTAGTGTGTGTTTGCGCGTGCGTGGCGTGTGCGCATGCGTGCAGGCGATGCGAGCGTGCGCGCCTGTGTGTGTGTGTGTGTGTGTGTGTGTGTTGTGTGTGGTGTCGTTGGTGTGGGAGTGTGTGAAAAGAATTAAAAAAAGACACTGCAGTAGAAAAAACAAGCTCATATCATTGTTGATCCTCCTCCTTTCTCGCTTCTGCCCATCATCATGATTATCATAACCTATCATATCATCACCGGCACCATTACCTGCATTTGCCTGATATGCATTTATGCTTCTACTACTTTCATTTCACATCTCATTTTTTTGTCCGACGCAATATTCCTGATGCAACGACAGTTAGCCTATAAGCACAGTTCATATCATGATGATGGAGCAGCAGCAGCAGCAGCAGCAGCAGCAGCAGCAAATAGCAGCAGCAGCAGCAGCATAGTAGTAGGAGTAGTAGCAGCAGCAGCAGCAGCAGCAAGCAGCAGCAGTAGTAGTAGTACTAGTAGTAGTATAGTAGTGATCACAGCTGGACAGGATTTTCTTTTCTTTGCGTGATGACATCCCTAAAAGGCCTCGTACGTGTGGCCTAGAATGGTGCGATTTACGTCGTATCACCACGCGACTCCCAAGGACAAGTTCATCCAAGCCGACACAGGGAGGGCTCTTTTAGGGGTGTCACCATCTAGAAAAAAAAAAACAACAAAAAAAACCGTTCTGTCGTGAAACTGACGGTTCAGTTTCCGTTCTCTCTCCTTCGCTTCCTCAAGGGGTTCAAAGAAGGATTCATCGATGCTGACATTTACACGGATATGAAAGCTGTGTTTTGTCGCAACATCTCGTCCTCCCTGCTCCCGCACCCCCCTCCGTCAGTATGTCTTACGTGAACCGTCAGGGCAGGAAGTGACCTTGGGCACCTTTGACCTCCCAGCGCAAAGGGTGACCAAAACTTGGGCCCTGAAGGAAATGACGTGGTCGGAGGAGCACCCGGAACACTTTGACTGTGTACGTCACTGAGGAGGACGTGACGTTGTGCACACTGGAGTTGATCCGAGGCTACATTGCGCCCGACACTGCCATTCAGATTTATTCCTCTGATTCAGTTCTGGTTGGAGGTAAATATGTGTGTGTGTGTGTGTGTGTGTGTGGTGTGTGTGT
This sequence comes from Conus betulinus, assembly GCA_016801955.1. Lineage (NCBI taxonomy): Eukaryota > Metazoa > Mollusca > Gastropoda > Neogastropoda > Conidae > Conus > Conus betulinus. The sequence continues at coordinate 334,864 of JADBJO010002090.1, forward strand.
GTGTGTGGTGTGTGTGTGTGTGGTGTGTGGTGACTGGAAGCCTTTTACACAATGAAAAAACTTGGAAAAAAAAAATAGCAAGTAACTCGCAGTAAACAAATTTCTTTCTTTGAGTTATTCGATAGGATGCAAAGGTAGTCATGGTGCTTTCTTTTCTGAATTACTGTACCACATGGCAATGGCATTTTTTTTCGAACTATTTTTAACTGCATTTTGTTTTAATATATCACATACAGTCATAATACAATATAACAATACAATTTATGAATACGAAAAAAACATTTAAAAAAAAAAAAAGGGGGGAAAAAATTATACATGCAGCATATTAGGATACATTCGTGTGAACACACACACACACACACACACACACACACACCACGCACGCACGAACGCACGCACGCACGCACGGCACACACGCACGCACGCACGCACTGCACGCACGCACGCACGCACGCACGCACGCACAACAACACACACACAAACAGGTCGACCTAACCCATGTGCACATACAGGGCAGATAAGACGTAAATGCCTTCATACGCACATAAATGTATACATGTAAAGAATACTATCCAGTCCACAATATGTTACACGATTCTGTACATTTTTAGGTGAGACCACAATATTAGTCAAGTTAGGAACGTAGTGGATCAGCTGCGCGCGAGATACATTCATATCATAAGAATTTATTCCGTTTTCATTTATGAACATTTTAGTATGTTTGTTGAACAATGGTGTTATAACATGAGAGCAAAGGATATACACACACCAGAAACAGGTACAAAATAGGATGGAGTTTGACCACTTTGAGACCTGAACCTGAGCAAAGTTATACACAATTACGCACAACTACTCGCAGTTTCAAACTGGATGGGTTTGACCATTCAGAGACCTGAAAATTCTAATGAACCTGAGCAAAGATATACACAATCATACACAGCTACTCCCGGTTTCAAAATTGGACTGAGGTTAACCATTCAGAGATCTGAAACTAAGAAAAGATATGTATCATCACACACAACTACTCCCGGTTTCAAAATTTGACTGAGGTGTTGACCATTCTGAGACTTGAAACTGAGCAAAGATATACACAATCACATACACAACCAAGGGCAGGTTCAAAATAGGATGGCACCTGACTTAAGCCTGAGCAAAGACACACAATTTGACCATTCAGACTTCAAGCTGAATAAAGACACAAAATTTTGACCATTCAGACTTCAGGCTGACCAAAGACACACACAATTTGACCATTCAGACTTCAGGCTGAACAAAGACACACAAATGGACCATTCTAACTTCTGGCTGACCAACAACGCCCATTTTTGACCATTCAGACTTCAAGCTGACCAAAGACACATACAATTTGACATTCAGACTTCAGACTGAACAAAGACAACACACAATTTGATCGTTCAGGCCTCAGGTTGAGCCAAAGACACACAATGTGACCTCTCAGACTTCAGGCTAAGCAAAAAACACACACATTTTGACAATTCAAACTTCAGGCTGACCGAAGACACACACAGTTTGACCATTCAGACTTCCGACTGAACAAAGGCACACAGTTTGACCATTCAGACTTCAGGCTGACCAGAGACACAGACAATTTGACCATTCAGACTTCAGGCTGACCAAAGACACAGACAGTTTGACCACTCAGACTTCTGGCTGAACAAAGGCACACAATTTGACAATTCAGACTTCAGGCTGAACAAAGACACACAGTTTGACCATTCAGACTTCAGGCTGACCAGAGACACAATTTGACCATTCAGACTTCAGGCTGACCAAAGATACAGACAGTTTGACCACTCAGACTTCAGGCTGAACAAAGGCACACAATTTGACAATTCAGACTTCAGGCTAACGAAAGACACAATTTGACCATTCAGACTTAAGTCTGACCAAAGACACAGACAATTTGACAATTCAGACTTCAGGCTGACCAGAGACACACACAATTTGACTATTCAGACCTTCAGGCTGAACAACACACAATTTGACCATTCAGACTAAAGTCTGACCACAGACACACACACTTTGACCATTCAGGCTGCAGGCTGACCAAAGACACACAATCACACAGGCAACCACACGCAGGTTTATCCTGCCGCAGTAGCCGCCACAGCACGAACTCTCCACTACGAGCAGTCAATGAACACAGGGTTCTTTCCGCCAGGGGTCCGTAACAGCTTTTGGTGGCGACGCCCTGTGAGGGAGAACCTGACGGTGACGGTGGGCGATACGACCGTCAAGGACCTGAGCCGTGTGGCGCTGTACGTGCCCCCACGCCCTGGACAGGGGAGAAAAGCTTTCACCAAGTTATGGTTCTTTACCAGGTCAGGCTATACTGCTGAGTGGTTGGATGTTTCCCGATACGTTGCCACGCTGTGTTTACTTTATATCTTGTGTGTGTGTGTGTGTGTGTGTGTGTGTGTGTGTGTGTGTGTGTGTGTTGTGTGTGTGTGTGTGTGTGTGATATAGTATTTACTTATACTTTTTGTGGCTGTATGTTTTTCTATCTCTCTGTATGCTCTATCTCTCTGTATGCTGTTTCTCTCTATCTCTGTCTCATTCTGTCTGTCTGTCTCCATCTGTAGCTCACTGCCTTTCCTTTGACTTTGCTCTCTCTCTCTCCTCTCTCTCTCTCTCTCTCTCTCTCTCTCTCTCTCTCTCTCTCTCTCTAGCTCTGATCCCTTCCTTTAACTTTGTTCTCTTTAGAATTAATTCACATGTTATACGTTATCCCTGCTCCTATAATTATAGTCTACGTTCTGTGCAAAACTTGGCGCAATATGTGACCCAGTATGTAACCCGGAAAATGCAACGAAGTCGCTGATTAAGTTTCTCTTTGTTCAGAGTCCACGGAATAGGAACTTCAATACCATCAAGACAATATTGATAAAGCCAATTTTAGGCAGAGATAAACAGAATGAGAAACTGTATTGCTCGAATTTTGTCATGGACAAGTTCACGTGTTATGCATGAATTGTGCAGAATCATGGATCACTCATAACACTTGTAAAATGCACAGAAAAGAAAACCAAAATGGGTATAACCTCGAAAGACAAGTTCTGTAATCGAAAAAGCATGGAATCATAAAAAAAAGTTTCTAAAACAAAGACATCACAAAGAAGGAGGAAACAAATTTACTCAGATAAGCAGTTTGCATATCACGTCTGGAAGGGCCGATCACTGTGCGGACTCCGATCTGGGAACAACGACCATCTAGGGATGGACCAACCATTGCAGACTCCAATCTGGGAACAACGACCGTCTACGGATGGACCAACCACTGCAGACTCCGATCTGGGAACAACGACCATCTAGGGATGGACCAACCACTGCAGACTCCGATCTGGGAACAACGACCATCTACGGATGGACCAACCACTGCAGACTCCGATGTGCGGACAACTACTGTCTGTGGATGAACCACAGTGCAGACTCCGATTTGCGAATAGCTACCATCTGTGGATGCACCAGCTTCTTCGTAGTTAACTTCCGTGCAGACTCCGCTCCCCACCTAGTTCTTCAGATGAGACTTAAAATGGGATCCGGTGCTTGAACGCATGCATGAAAACATCTTGCATGCACGTTAAACCCGAATCTTCCTTTCGAAAAAGATTAAGTCTCGGGTGCCGGCGGGATGGATGACTCGAAAGAAATAAAAGTACTGTCGTGATTAGACGGGGTTCCCGAAGACGGAATGTAGCTGACTGTCGCCATTTCGATCCTGCTCTTCAAACCGTAGGGCTGGGGCGTCACGTGATGTGGGCCGCCCTTTACTTTGGTCTGCTCTGGCGTGGACTTACCTGGATTGATCTGATCTGGTGTGATCTGGTGTGACTGGCTGTAGTTAGATAAGATTGGGGTTGAGTTTGTTTGACGTGAGTGCTGGGAGGCTTTGAAAGTATTCTGAAAGAAAAAGAAGGGGGAAAAAGAAAGGGGAAAAAACAAAACGCAACTATTTGACGGAAAAAACCCCGCAACGATTTCAATGAGTTTTGTATACATCTACCGACATCTGTGTAAGCTTTAAGTGTATCGGAAGCTGGTTTCTATGATTTTAAATTTCAGAAACATGAACTACACTCACACGTAAACAAGAGCTGCAGTGGTTTTTGTTTCCTTTTTCAATACCATAGTTGTTACATGGAATTACTGTTCCACAGAGAAAGTCAAGAACATTCTTGTATTTGCCAGGACGGTAACGTGCGCCTGGTGCCCCAGCCTGCCTCCTCCCCAACGGTCGATGGACCCCGTTCGGAACTTCCGTCATCGTGGGCAGATCCCGACCCACTGACATCCGTCCGGCCGCCAGCATACAAAGCATGACCTTCTATCCCAACACCCTGCAGATGGCGCTCACCTACTACGACGGAAGCTCATGCACCCTGACCTTGACCTACTCCATGTTCGAAACGAAGCTGAGGGTCACGGACCTTCACTTTCCCCGCTTCGACGACGACGACCCCTACTTCTCCCGACCTGCCTTTCGCCACGTTCCGCTCCATGTTCGTGGCTTTCGGCAACACGGATTCCGACAGTGTGCAGAGCGACCAGGAGGGTCCCGAGCGCGTGCTGGGCTCGTGGGAGAAGCTGGAGGGCAGGGAGTTCCTGGTGTATCGCGCGCGGTGGAGTCACGCCGCCTGACGCAGAGCCCTGACCTGAGACTGACCATCGAGGCTTGACCGTGCGGGAGCTTGCCTGCTTGTTTAACTGCTTTTGGGAGAGCACGGAATAGAACTGTACAATACTGGACTGTACAATAGGGAACAAAACATAATTGTCTTCGTCTGACATCATATAGTTTTGTGAAAGACGTAAAATGAAACTACAACTACTATTCCCATTACAATCCATAAGAGTAGAGTAGAGTAGAGTAGAGTAGAGTAGAGTAGAGAGTAGAGTACAATGCGGACAAGAGTAGAGTAGGGTACGGTAGGGCAGGGTAGTTAGGGTAGGGTAGGTTAGGGTAGGGTAGGGCAGGGTAGGGTAGGGCAGGGTAGGGTAGGGGGGTTAGGGCGGGGTCGGGTAGGGTTGGCAGGGTAGGGTAGGGTAGGGCAGGGTAGGGCAGGGTAGGGTAGGGTAGGGTAGGGTAGTAGGGTAGGGCAGGGCAGTAGGGTAGTAGGGTAGGGTAGGGCAGGCAGGGTAGGGTAGGGTAGGGTAGGGTAGGGTAGGGTAGGGTAGGGTAGGGTAGGGCAGGGTAGGGTAGGGTAGGGGTAGGGTAGGGTAGGGTAGGGTAGGGGGTAGGGTAGGTAGGGTAGGGTAGGGTTAGGGTAGGGTAGGTAGGGTAGGGTAGGGCAGGGTAGGGTAGGGTAGGGCAGGGTAGGGTAGGGCAGGGTAGGTAGGGTAGGGGTAGGGTAGGGCAGGGCAGGGTAGGGTAGGGCAGGGGCAGGGTAGGGTAGGGTAGGGCAGGGCAGGGTAGGGGGTAGGGCAGGTAGGGTAGGGTAGGGCAGGGCAGGGCAGGGTAGGGTAGGGCAGGGTAGGGTAGGCAGGCAGGGTAGGGTAGGGTAGGGGTAGGGTAGGGTAGGGTAGGGTGGCAGGGTAGGGTAGGGCAGGGTAGGGTAGGGCAGGGTAGGGTAGGGCAGGGTAGGGCAGGGTAGGGTAGGGTAGGGGCAGGGTAGGGTAGGGCAGGGCAGGGTAGGGGCAGGGGTAGGGTAGGGTAGGGCAGGGGGTAGGGTGGTAGGGTAGGGTAGGGTAGGGGTAGGGCAGGGCAGGGCAGGGTAGGGTAGGGCAGGGCAGGGCAGGGCAGGGTAGGGGCAGGGCAGGGCAGGGCAGGGCAGGGGGGCAGGGCAGGGTAGGGTAGAGTAGGGTAGGGTAGAGCATCAAAGCAGAGGGCAGACAGAGCTGAGAAGAGAAGATTAGAAGAACAGTGGAGGAGAGTAAAGGAGAGGAAAAGGAGAAGTGGGGAGAGGAGGGTGGAGGTGGGGGGGGGGGGGTAGAGCAAAACAGAGCAGAGTAGAGTAGAATGTTGCATGAAACCAAATGCGCATCTGCACCTTTACTGCAGTGACTGTCACCAATGCGTTTTGTGTAAATAATGAGAAGAAAAATCCTAGGTAAGGCAGTGTGCCTCTTGTCTAAACATGCCCCAGCTGAATGGGCAGCACAAAAAAACCGTTAGTATATAGTTACGTGCGTTTTAATTGTTGACTGAAGGGAAGAAAAAAATGATCATCTTTGTCGGAGAAGGCGGAAAACGGTGGAGCACCTGAGCAAAAGATGTAATTATAGCACAGGGAAAAAAAAGTCGGCAATAATTTTGATGGATGACTTTTATAGAAAATTACAGCATTAAATTCACGCGCGCACACACACACACACACACACACACACACACATACACACACACACACACACACACACACACACACACACACACACACACACACACACACACAAATCTGAAACAGTGATGGGGTCAGAGATTGACTGAACGTCAAGAAAAAAACTTGGGTCGTTTTGTGATTAACTCCAAATCGGATAACACGGAACGGTACGTTGTTAAAAATCTTGTATTAAGCGCAAATGTACGTCTAATCGTAACCCAAATCACACTTTATCTTACTGACTGTAACACACACACAATTTTGGGGAAAGGGGAAAAAGTCAGGAATAATTTTGATGGATGGCATTTCTAATTTCAAAAGGTCGATTATGGATTAAAACAAAAGGTGAATACACTTGACGGTCCGTTCTCCACATCTACGCAACGTTAATTCTTCCAAGGGAAGGCACTCTGCTGTTGTAAGCGATCGCATTAACTGGGTTTGTCTTCCTTGCAACCAAACTGAGGTGTTCCAATTAACTGAGCTACCCCAGACGGATAGACTTTCCGTTATATTATTATCCATTTAAAATGACAGCTTAGATTTCCATATGCTATCAGCTACCTGCATTTTGGAAGTTTATAACACACTCGGAGAAAGATGTGCAGATATGTAATTAATTGTATGTTTGCTGCTGTACATAGACACATAATTATATCTATGCTGTATGGATGGATTTATGCATATTATCTGTGCTGGTTTATGTTCATGGTTGTGCATATATGTAAAATGCGAAAAAAAATGTAAAGAAAACCAAAACTATCTGCATTTAGATGGTGCATTGATTTTCCGCATGTAATTAGATGGTGCTTTTGAGTTTCCTCCTCCTCAATTCATTTCTCTCTCTCTCTCTCTCTCTCTCTCTCTCTCTCTCTCTCTCTCTCTCTGATGGAAAAATGCATGTGTCTGGTTTGATTATCTGTTATCCTTGGAAATGAAGTCATCTTCTTGGAAATTCAGTCAACAATCATAAAGACCATCATCATCACCATCATGACCCCCCCCCCCCCCCCCCCCCCCCCCTCCTGTCCTCCCCGCTGAGATCAGTTGGATATTGTATATCAGGATGGTGATGATGACGACGATTCTTGAAGAATTAAACCTTTAATCAGCTCGGTCATGTCTGTTTGTACCGTCAGCCAGTTCATGGAGACGGTAGTAGTAGCGCGCGCGCGCGCGCGCGCGTGTTGTGTGTGTGTGTGTGTGTGTGTGTGTGTGTGTGTGTGTGTGTGTGTGTGTGTGTGTGTGAGAGAGAGAGAGAGAGAGAGAGAGAGAGAGAGAGAGAGTGGCGAAGGAACAGGGGGTGGGTAAGGGGTAGACACGGGGGAGGGCCGAGGAGGGCGTGGCGGGAAGAACGGCTGAGAGGGAAAGGAGGTGGGGTTGGACAAGGGAGGTGATAAAAGACCTGGAAGGGGGGGTGATAGAAGAAGGAAAGGAGGTGGGGTGGGGTTGATGGCTGGAAAGGGTAAATTGTGATCTGTTGCTCCTGTTCTATTGGTTCGTTCTTTCCGAGCTCTCTTTCTTTTCAGCTGTCCTTCTTTTTTGCTTTACTTGTTTTCTTTCTTCCTTCGTTGCTCAGAATCTGCCTTCTCTCTCTCTCTCTCTCTCTCTCTCTCTCTCTCTCTCTCTCTCTCTCTCTCTCTCTCTCTCTCCTCTCTCTCTCTCTCTCTCTGTCTCTCATCTCTCTTCTTTGTATCCTAGAGTGTGAAGAACTTTAACACTTAACAGAGATAACACAGAAGGCAATGTCTTCCAAACCGAACAAAAACCAGCTAACACACGCAGACACGTACTGGTTCGCTTCCCTCACTGATCTCTGCAGCTGACGTGTGGACCATTCCAGGCCATGTAGCCCACACATCACTGTGTCTTGTAATGTACAGATATAAAGAATGACCGGCAATGGAGCCCTGGATGCAGTAATCACAAAGTAATAAGAGCACCGAAAACTCCCACAGGCTATCTCTTTCTCCCTCCCTCTCTCTTTCTCTCTCTCTCTCTCTCTCTCTCTCTCTCTCTCTCTCTCTCCACACACACACACACACACACACACACACACACACACACACACACACACAGACGCACGCACGCACACACACACACCACACACACACACACACACACACACACACACACACACACACACATACACACACACATACACACACACACAGCGCGCACGAACACGCACACGCAAGAACCCGCACACAAACATGGCTAAAATCTCAGAAGCAGAAACCAAAAGATCGTCCTTCAATGAACACAGAAACTGAAAAAAATTTGGCCATTCACAAGCGTTCCTCCCCGCTTCTGTTTTCTT
>JADBJO010002091.1:0-45000 GCA_016801955.1 Conus betulinus
TGTAGTTTGAAGGATCAGTATTATCACCAGATTTATGAATGGGTATAACTTTTGCTTTTTTGAACGCATTTGGAAAACAACTTTTATCTATGCACAAATTAAAGATATACGTTAACGTGTCAGTTATAACTGGAGCCGAGAGTTTCAGAATTTTGCCATCTATGCCATCTAGTCCACGTGTTCCTGACTGTTTGAGATGAAGTAGGTACTGATACACCTCGTGCACAGTTATGGGTGGAATGTGTAGTTCAGTTCAGACGTGCTTTTTTTGTCGTGACAAAATTGATGGAGTTCTTTATGTTCATTAGAGCTTGAATGATCAGTAGTAACAACTGTATCTGGAATGGTAGAGAAGTGAGTGTTAAGTTGTTCAGCAGAAATACCTTTGATAACAGTTGATTTTGAAGAAGAACTGTTATTGTTAAGCTGGTTTATTGCTTGCCAAACCAGTTTTGGATTTTGTTTGGAAGTTAAGAACTCGCAATAGCATTTTGTTTTTTCCCTGCGCTTCTGAGAGTTTATTGCATTTCTTAGCGACCTTGATTCTTCTTCATAGCCATGTTCTTTCAAAAGGTCTCTAAGGTAGCATGCCTCCTGTAATTCTTTCGTGTACCACGGTGGTTTGGGAATATGCTTTACTCTGATTGTTTTTAAATCTGATCGTCTATTATAGACCTGTAAAAATTTCGATCCAAAAGTCAATCGCTGAATCTGGATCAGTAATATTGTATACTGTATAAAGTTCTGAGTTCATTAAATCAAAAAAAAATCTTGTTCGTTAAATTTTGAGAAGCAACGATAGGTTATGGTTTGTGTGGCCTGGTTTTGGGATTTTCACTCCATGTTTAGACCATGTAACACACACTGGGTAATGATCACTAGAAGAGAAGACTGGTACACAAGCTTCTAGTATGTTATTTTCATTTGAGACATAGATATGGTCAATGGTTGTCTTTGAAGTTGGTGTGACTCTGGTGGGTGTTTTGATGATCTGATGTAAATTCAACACACTTATCGTTTGGCTCCATTGGCTGTTTGGTTTCATAAGATCTACATTGAAGTCGCCGAGTAAAACAATCTCTTTACATTCTAAGGAAACTGCGTCCATCATAGTAACAAATTTATCAGTCCAGCTGACTCTTTCTGCTGGGTTCCGATAGCAAAACCCGATTAAAATGGATCGTGATTTGTTCAGTGCGATTTGTATCCACACTGCTTCTACGTCATGCTGTTCTAGGTGGGAAAGTCTCTTGAAGTTGAGAGATTCACTGACATACACTAGAAGACCTGTCTCTTTGTGTCTTTAATAGGGTCTTTTAGAACGATGTTATAACCTGGGACTGATACATCTTTATCACTAATGTAGGTATTTAGTCTTGATTCGGAGAGACCCAGAACATGGAATGGCTTTTGGTGGTTTGATATTAGGGTCGAGATATCAGAGATCTTACTGACTGCACTATTGATATTTAATGGCAAATTCTCAGTCCATCTCTCGATGGCCATGAGTTATGGTTTGTGGTCATTTTATGTCCTGAGGGCACAAGTAAAAGAAAAAACCAAAACGATAGAGGAAGAGGAAGAAAGGACACGTACACGAAAAAGTAAAGTAAATGATAAAAACAAAAAACAGCAACAAAAAAACAAGAACAACAACAACAACAACAAACAAACCAAAATCAAACAAACTGGTAGATTAGATACCACAGCAGTGGTTCGCAAATAGGTGACTGAGAATGCACTTACAGTCTAATGTGCACACAACTAATTGCTGTCAGGTTGTACAGGACGAAGTACTGCAAGACTAAAAAGCACAATTCCTGTATGTTGCACGCGACTCATATATGTATCTGATCACACATATATATGCTGAATCAGATTAAATTGTCTATAGGTCCAAGTCTGTTTGGCACAAATGCGTTCCACTTATGGAGCGCTCTCCATCAGTCACGTCCACTGAACGCAGGTATTAGAAACACAAATTTAGTTTGGCATTCAGTGAAGGCACATATGATTCACGAGCCACACAGTTCAGTCATTTCTGAAACATGGGGCGAAATGTCTTTAGTGACACGAGTGGTTTCGATAGTAAATAGTAGAACACAAAGTGTTTCAGAACAGCCAACGGTGATCACTTCAACAATAGATGCCGATGTGAAAAGATAGTTATTATTGCTAAGAGCATAATGACACGCACAAGTAGTATCCGAGGATTAGTTCTCAGTCTGGCAAGGAAGGATGAAAGTGAAAGTCACACACACACACACACACACACACACACACACACACACACACACACACACACACACACACACACACACACACACACACACACCACACACACACACACACACACACACACACACACACACTTATAGCAAGGACTTGTACATATAACGCACGTCTAGTTCGCCCCCCCCCCCCCCCCCCCCCCCCCAGTTTTTTTTATGGGGCTAGTGGGTGTGGAAGGGATGATTCTTACAAAATAGTCTTCACACTGAAGAAGGGCCACAGGCTGCCTGGAGCAATCGCACTGCTTCAGCAATGGCCTGTAGAGGATTAGTGGGGGTGGAGGGAGGCACCCGGGGCGGGAACAGCGGTGCCATACGTGGGCAGTGGTTGGGGAACTGTGCTTTGCGCGTTGGCGTTAGACATCGAAGAACTGACAGGGGCCGGCCATTGGAATCTGAGAGGCTGGGCTCTCTCAACAGGAGGCGTGGCCTGTGTAGTATTGCGTTGGCGTAACCGCTGAGGCGTAGCGCTGGGACGGGTTGAGCAGCGCTGGCCGGAACATGGGGCTGATGGTGTGTTGTCGTGTGTGTGTTGTATTGACATCTGTGACTTGCAGCAGGGCGGAGGTGCGTGTAGATGAGGTACTAACACAGTATTTGATGTTCCATGCTAGTTTGAGTAGACCTTCGTGGCTGATGTCTAGGGAGATTTGTACATGTCTTTCCTGGGGGCACCACTCCTAGCAAGAAAGGAATCTTTGTTGTCTACAAATGCTGCAGACAGTTCCTTGCATACTGTCTGAAGCTTTAGGTTGGACTGAACAATGGCTGGATTCATTAAATGTCTACCACATGCGGGGATGATGGAAGAGGCCACGACTGTTGCACTGGGGAAGGTCGTTTGACATGAGTAAAGGAGAGCCCTCCATTGGTGTGTTGTGATCTCTCCCCCTTTATAGTCGTTGATTCCTACATGCAAAATAACTCTATCCACATGGGCATTGGGTGGGACGGGATTCAAGCCAGTGTTTTATGTCAGAGACCTTGAGACTGGACACATTGATTTCTGAACTGATTTGAAGCTACCTGTGTTCATTTTGTGTGCATCCATGTTATGTATTGTGGAATCTCCTAATCAAACAGTCCGTCTGTTCTTCCAGTGATGTTTGTTGGAGACAATGGGGTGGGCTGGGAGTAGCTCTCTGTCTTTTGGAGACATGGACAGGAATGGACTGTGGATCAGTGTGATGATGATGATGGATCAAAACGATTTGTAAACTGGGATGGAGTAGACAGGAGCACTGTCTAACTTGGGAGGGGTGGGACTGGCATGGAGACTGGTGTCAGCTAGGTCAGGGGAAGGGAGGTGGGAAAGGGTGGGAGAGAGGCTGGGTGCAGAGAGTGTTTTTACTTGGACGGAGGTGGGACTGGTTGACCGCTGGGTAGTTGGTACGGGGGTGGAGGGCTGGTGGGTTTTAGGTGATCTGTGCATTTGTGATGTTGTCGTCGCTTGATTCTGACTGGTCCTCATCAAGGCAGTAGTAAAAAAAGAACAGGGCAGTGGACATGGCAGGTTCACAGGCAGGTTTCAATGGGGGGGGTACTCATGAGAAAACTGGTGGCAAGCTGCTTCTTGAGATCTGTAATAATTCTTTTATGCTCGCCAAGATCTGATTTCAATTTGAGATTTTCATTTTCTAATGTTTTAACTTTAGTAGATAGTGATTTGCATAGATCTTCAAGGGACTCTAGTTTCTCTTTGGCAAAGCTTTTGAGTTCATTTTTTATTTATTCTTTTAAATCTAGAATATGGCTTTGAACAATATTTTCTGCATCCGACAAACGGTATGTGTTGTAGTCCACATTTTCTTTCAGGGTTTGCAGTGACCTGATGATCTTTGGTGATGTGGTCACTTTGACAGGGTGGCGAATGAATCTGTTTGACGATCTTCGTCGATGGGCTCGTTTGACACTGTGGTGATCTATGTCTGGTCGTAGTTCTGCCGTTTTTTTGACATTTGTGTGGCGATCTAGTTCAGTGGATTCAGATATATATAGGCATTGGACTGGTACATGTATGACTGTCTTTCAGATCAAGGAAGGGTAAAGCTTGGATCTTTTCATGAAAAGTTTTGTCAATGTCAGCTGCTAAGTCGCTGGCTGAAAGATGACTTACAATTGGGCTAATTTGGTCAATTTCCTCAATATCAAACGTAGGACAGCCGGCACCTTGCAATAGCACTGTTCCCTCAACATCTTCACCACTCTTAACATAGAGTGTGATAACTACTATCTGACGCCCCTGAACTAATAATCTTATAACAGTTTTGGCGAAGTTTGATGGTAGTCGAGCGCACAGATTAGTTGTGGAAGTCTCACTGATGTTGATGGGCACATTCATCAAAGTTCCTTGGCTCTACGTTGACTGAGAATTGGCTGGGTAGATTGTCAGGGTGGTATCTGTGAAGGAGGCACTGCCTCCATGTGGCCAGTTCTCGTCTGCTGCAGTGGAATTTTTTCTGTAGTGGATCAGCAGTGTCACAGAGTATGCTTGTGTAAGGGGTGTCCTTGGATACTGTTGCAGCCCCGTGAAGTCGGAGCCTGCAGTGGGCGTGTCATACATGGTTGTTTACATGGTTAAACGAAACTAGAAAAAAAACACAATATTAGAGAGTATCACTTCAGTCAGTCTCATCACGCCATGCGGCAGCACAGTCTTGCCGGTCAGCTACATAGTACAAAGTATTTCCAGCTGTGCGCTGGCCTCCTCCTTACCTTCTGCGCGTTACATGCTGTTGGCTTGCTGGTTCGCGCTGCGTGGTCAGTGACGGCAGATAAGGAGGGAACCACACACAATCACAAACAAATAGACTAGAATATTTCACTTTGTGCACTCAGTAGAAGCACCATGCTTTCAGAGGTGTAAGTACTGAACTAAAAGAATCATTGCGCTTAAAAATTTCAGCACTCCATTCCGTGAATCACATAGAATATTCGAAATTCAGGACATTGATGTGAAGCGTGTCTGTCGGTCACAAGCGCTTTTCTCTGAGAGAGAGAGAGAGAGAGAGAGAGAGAGAGAGAGAGAGAGAGAGAGAGAGAGAGAGAGAGAGAGAGAGAGAGAGAGAGAGAAACAGGAAAGCAAGCCAAAGTAAGCTGCATCCACGAAAGAGGATGGCTGGCTGAATGGTTCGGAACAAAACAAGGAAACGGACAAGGATGTCCATACAGCCTCTACTGTTCCTAATAGCACCTGAAATTCTAAAATTCTCGCTATGAAAGTAAGAAACAATAATAGCATTCAAATAATAAGAGTTACCACAAATTGGAGACAATTTGCAGATGCACAACGCTTACAACAAAAAACGAAAAGGACATTGAGCAATTAATGTAGATAGTGGAAAGATCTGAAGCGTCTGGATTGAAATTGAACAAAATACAATAGCAAGAGAAATAGATAGGCACAAGAAAAGACAAAAGCGGAAAAGTGTCAGTAATCTCCATACTGGTAGACATGATTAAAGTACTAGGTGTCTATTTTACAACACGTTTTCATGCATCCCTGATTAAAGACACATGGACAGGTAAAACAGAAGTTAGGGACTGGACTGACTTCACTGATCCAGGCAAGTCGTGTTTCAAGTCGGCTCTGAATTCCATTGTCATTACTGTTACTTAATCGTCTTCTTACCCCTGATCATTAGAAATTTTCAGAATCAATAACAGCAGGTTAGTCATGCCAGCATGCCCTCTAAATTTTAGGAGCGTCGCAGAGGTTTTTGTGCCCGTTTTTCAAAACTTTATGCGCAGACGAGCACAACAGCGTAGACTGCTGTGTTTGAAGACAGTGAAAATTCGTCGCATGCGCCTGTCCTTCGCCCTGGTCTTTCTGATCGCCACTCTGCTTCAAAGTCTGGCGCGATGTTGAGTTGAATCCAGGACCTGGTCAAGATTCAAACAAGAAGGAAACAGTAACTATGCGCCAAACGCGATTCCAGTCAGCAAGTAGTAACCTGTCTGTGGACGGCAGAACAGGTTCAACCGATAGGACGGGGTCCGATTGGGAACCCTCCATTCATGACGTTTTGCAGTCTCTTACAGGTACCTTCGTTTCGCAGACGATATCGACCTCATGGGGGCAGCAACACCAAGCTCCAGGATCTTACAAACAGACTTGTCACAAGAGCAAGTGCCTACAGCATGGAGGTCAGCACAGAGAAGTTAAAGGTCATAGTCATCAGCACGACTAACAGCATTGCCAACATAACCATGAATGGTGAGCCCCTTGAAGAAGTGACCAGCTTCAGGTACTTGGGAGCAACCCTGTCCAAAGGTGGCACCTGCACACAGCAAATCCTAATCAGGATCAACTCCGTATCAGCAGCGATGGCCAGTCTGAACAGAGTGTGGAAGAGCAACATCAAATTCTACACAAAATTCCGGCTCTACAAGTCACTAGTGGTCTTCATCTTGTTATATGGTTGCGAGACATGGACACTGATGGCCGAAAAACAAAAAACAGAATCCAGGCGTTTGAGACCAGGTGCCTGAGGAAACTACTCCGCATCTCCTACAAAGAACACAAGAGCAATAATTATGTGCTGAGCCTGGTCACTAACCTAGATGGGCCCCACGAACCACTTCTGGCAGCCATCAAACGACGGAAGATGGCATGGTTTGGCCACGTCATTCGTCACAACACCCTCTCCAAACCATCCTTCAAGAAACCGTTGAAGGAGGGTGCAGACGTGGACGGCAAAGAAAGAGCTAGTCCGACAACATAAAGGACTGGACCAAAATGACCATGCCAGATCTCCTCACGACAGCTACCAACAGAAGAGCCTGGAGAGATACGGTGGCTGCCTCATCACTTCCCATGCAACAACCCCAGTGGTTAGGGAAATGACTGACTGACTGACAGATACGGACCAGAGTTTGTCACGACGGCTGGATACTCTGAATACTCACTTCAACAATCTTCATGAAGTGGTATCCTGTATAAGGGAAATACGTGACAAAACAACGCCAGGAAATTGAGGCTTTGAAAACCGAAAATGAGAAATTGAGAACAACTGATCGCGAGCTGTCTGACAGAGTTGAACAGGTGAAAAAAGAGCTTGACGCTCAAGAATGAAGGTCAAAGAGAAATAATCGGACTTTCTCTGGCCTTTAAAAGCAGAAGTCGAAGGAAACCTGGGACGATTGTGAAAGCCTGGTACAAAGTATAATCAGGGCCAGTTGGGTATTTCGGATGACGTTTCTTTGGACAGAGCTTACCGACTAGGGAAAAGTGACAACGCTCATATTGTGGCGAGATTTACCAGCTTCAAGGACAAAGAACGTGTACTAAAAGCCAAGGGACAATTAAGATATCTGGATGAAGGAAACACTATCTCCATCGCCGAAGACTACTCTAAAGGAGTCCGTGTGGTACGGAAGAAGCTGGTGCCGTTCCTCAAGAGGGCCAGGGAAGACACATTGAAGAAGGCCAGCATGGTTTTCGACCACGTCCTGATCGATGGCAAGCGACGGTACTACGATCAAATGAACGACACCCTAAGAGTCTCAAAGTGATGCATCGGCCAACATAAGGCTGATAAACTTCCGACAAAAAAACTGTACATGATTATGAAACTAGCAAGTCTGCTACCTACGCAGGAGAAAGCTGTGACGAACGTTGTTCTTTCTTGGATGGATCCAGTGGACGGGTATGCGGGGGGTGAAGCAGCGTGTATGGGATTGTGTCAGTTGGGGGAGGACCGAGATCCCGTGGGGTCTTGGCAGGAGGGGTTTGATTCTGTGCACACATACTGTAACAGAACTTGTGTTGGAATTGATTCTGTGCATCACTTGGATAACGGAGAACAGGTATGTTTAACACAGATTAATAATTTCACTTTCGCCATGTGGAATGTAGACGGTCTTGTGTCAAAACTGGATGCAACAGACTTTATTCGTTGTATTTCTCATTTTCACTTTGTAACGTTAGTAGAAACCTTTGTAGATAGCTTCCATGCATTTGAATATCACACAGCCTTTTGCAGTCTTGCCCAAAAGTTTTCAAAACAAGGTCAGTGATCAGGTGGTGTTCTTGTATTAATTAAAACTACACTAATTATATTTGTTCATCAAGTAAAATATAAGTATGATAATATGTTGTGTTTTATCATTGACAAAGAATGTCTCGGACTAAGCAAAAATCTGTTGTATATGTGTACTTATGGACGTCTGCTGGACGGGGCAGATGACTGGGAGTGCACTACAGACCTCCCAGAATGGAAGAGTCACCCAGAGATCATCAGCAAGAGTGGCATGAGACCAGACATAGTAGTCCACTCTCAGTCAACCAAGCAACTGATCATGATCGAGCTCACGGTGCCATATGAGAACAGAATTGAGGCAACTCAGATCTACAAGACTGAAAAGTATGCTGATCTGGCAAACAGCCTGAGGAGAGCTAGGGGGGTTGTAGGAACGTCTGCATACAGCCTCATGAAACAGCTCTCAGTTGCAGGGAGAGAAAAAACCAGAGCCCTGAACGCAATGGCTGAAGCGGCAGAGAGGTGTTTAAGCTGGATCTAGTCAAGGTGGAACAAAAGTGAACTTCACAAGGCTTAGCTTTCCTAAAAAAAATATCAGGTGTCCCAGTGGCTCAGTGGTTAGAGTGCGAGTCATTAAGTGGAAAATGAGCATGTCCAGAGGGTCATGGGTTCGAATCCTAGCCATGGCTCATCCCAAGATGGGAAAAAAAGGGGCAGCAGAGGGACATCCGGATTCATGAACTGGGTGTGCCCCCCCCCCCCCCCCCCCCCCCCCCCCCCCCCCCCCCTCCACCCCCGAGTGTCAGGAGATAAGGGCCGAAACACTTGCTTGAAGGGGGCTTCTCTTCTAGGACTCTCTGCTGCCACGCTCTCCACGAGTTTCTTTCTACTTGTGTGCCACAAAGTGGAAGTCTGTTCTACAAAATTATTCATACTGATAGTGGTATAAGTATGGTGGAAGAATGTGTGACGGACATGATGATAGATAACAATATGCATGTTATGGTATGTGGAGATTTAAATACAAGGACGTCTGATACATCTTATGAAATGAATAGTTGTTGTCTGCCTTTTCACATCGATTCAAAAAGTGATGTCAATATCATGACAAGGAAGTCCGAAGACAAACAAGAGAATATGCTTGGTAAAATGTTACTAAACATATATTTTACCTAAGGACTCTGCATCCTTAATGGCGCTTGTAACGGCGACCTCCATGTTTGCGGAACATATGTTTCGTTTGGGTGTAGTGGTATTGACTAATTGACTATTTTATTCTATCAGAAGAATTATATCATGTGCTCTTGCCAGCATGTACACTTTTTGTTGCTGACAGAATTGAATCAAGTCATATGCCTGTTAAATTTTTGCTGTGTGGGGTAACACAACGGAAATGAGTTTGACAATGAGACATCAAATGAAAATAACAGTTACATTGAAAGATTGATTTGGAATCCACAGAAGAAGGACATCTTTCTTAAATTTCTTGAGTCAGAAATAATGATAGAAAAAATGATTTGGCAACTAGACTTGTTGAAGTTGATGTAAATAAGGCAATGAAAGAATTTAATCGTTGCATGATGGACGCTGCATCATGTATGCTCGTAAATAAGCGGATCGGTATAAATAATTAAAAAAAAAACTGGTTTGATAATGAATGTTTTGTTGAAAGACGAAATGTAAGAAAACCCCTTAGAATCTTTCGTAACCCATGTCTAGGGACAGCCAATGATGAACAAATAAAAAAGCTGAAATTAGATAATCTGCATAATTACCATAAGGCTCGAAGAGAATACAAATATTTACTTAGGCGGAAAAAGAAACAAAATAAAACAAGAGTCGTTTTTCCGAACTCTTGGACAGAATTGATAATCAAGAAGAATTTTTGAAAGAAGGTGAACCAACTTGCACCGAAACGTACGCAGTCATCAAACAATATATCTACAGATAAATGGTGTAACCATTTTCGTGATCCTTTGGAGATCGAGGACTGTACTGAGGATATTGGTGAAGTAAATAATCAAATGACTCCAGAATACACAGAAGATGATTTTTACCTACTAAATGCACCAATCTCCAATCAAGAAATATTAAGCGAGATTACAAATCTGAAAAGTAGAAAATCTCATGGGCCTAACGGTATAATTGGAGAAATTTTCAAGTGCACATCAGATGTCGTCATAAGCGTTTTTGAAAACTTGTTTAACGAATTATTTAATCAAGGTACTTATCCAAATAAAACTGATCAGAATCTTTCATACAGCCATTACATAAAAAGGGTAGTTTAGACAATCCCAACAATTATAGAGGTATCTCGCTTACAGAGATCAGTGGAAAACTTTATAGCTATATCATAAATCATAGATTACAAGTTTGGATTGATATACGTAATATCATAGATGAACATGAAGCTGGTTTTAGAAAAGACTACTCAACAATAGATCATATCTTTACACTTTTTGCCATTATTCAAAAACAACTGTCTCGAAATCGTAAATTACGTGTCGCTTTCATTGACTTCGAGAAAGCATTCGATTCTATTTCAAGGAAATTGTTATGGCCTATCCTACAGAAAAACGGAATTCGAGGTAAATTATTTGACTGTGTGAAAAGCATGTACTAAATTAAAGGCACGGGCTAGAAATGGTTCCACTCTGACAGAGTACATAAACTGCATGCATGGAGTTCAGCAAGCAGATGTTTGCAGTACTGTCTTATTTTCATTCTTTAGAAATGAATTAGCAGCTGACATAATGAACACGGAAGCATTGTCGAACTATTTAGTTATTTGCAGATGATATTGTATTAATATCTGAAACGCAAGTAGGGTTGCAAAATCAGCTGAATGATTTGTATGAATCATGAACTAAATTGAATTCAAAAGTTAATATCAACAAAAGTAATATAACTGTTTTTTCGCCAAGGCGGTTTTCTTGCACCGCACGACGAACACTGGCATTTGGGGGGCTCTGAAATGAAAGTAGTCAACACATACATACAATACATATGATTATAGTTTTCTACAAAATTGAGTTTCTCATCCTCCTGTGGTGACCTAGCTGCACAGGGTAAAAAGGCAGCTATTGGTGTGTCGACATCATTGTATAATTATGATATCCAGTCTATTGAAATTTTGTTGTAAGTTCTTTGATGCTAGAGTGTAGCCATTACTTCTACATGGATCAGAAATTTGAGGTCTTGATGAAAGTATAAAATACATACGAAACGTACACTTGTTTGCATTTAAACGCTCTCTAGGTGTCACGGAAAGAACTGCTAATGCGATGATTTATGGAGATACTGGTAGATTCCCATTGTATGTGAATGCATACACTATATCAATTAAAAACTGGATCGAACTGACACAGATGAATGAAAATCGCCTCCTCTATAAAGCTTACCTGATGCTACTGAATTTGGATAAATAAAGGTAAAAAGAACTGGGGGTAACCATCATTCAGTTAGTTTTGTTTCAGTGTGGATTTGGATAAGTGTGGGAAAATCAGGGTGTAGAAGCAGTTGACCATTTCATCAATTGTTTTAGACAAAGACTGATAGATTGTTACTGGCAGTATTGGCACAGTCGCATTTGTTCAAGTGAAATATTTACAATGTACAGATCATTCAAAACGAATCATACCCAGTAAGAGAAATTTTGCAATTGACACAGACAGACTTGTAAAGCAAGCGCGTGTTAAATTCAGGATTGGGGTGAGTAATATCAAATCGCACTCATTTCGACACAAAAATGGTAAAGATATAGAGTTAATTTGTCCCATGTGTAATAATAACTAAGGAGATGAAATCCATTTTAGTTTGTGTTGCCCACTCCTCAGTGACCTTGACGTGATCTCATTCCACTCAAATACTATAGAGAGCCAAATGCTTTTAAATAAATACACATTGTTAATTTCTTCAAAGAATAGAAATAGTGAAACAGTCTGCGATATTTCTTTACCTAGCTTTTAAACGTACAGATCCAACTGTGAACGAGTAGACATGGCATGAACATGACTGAAAAAATGATGGTAGGA
Source organism: Conus betulinus (assembly GCA_016801955.1). Classification (NCBI taxonomy): domain Eukaryota; kingdom Metazoa; phylum Mollusca; class Gastropoda; order Neogastropoda; family Conidae; genus Conus; species Conus betulinus. The sequence continues at coordinate 12,307 of JADBJO010002091.1, forward strand.
CACCCAAGTATATAATTTATAACTTTGTATGCCCTTGGTTCTCAGCTGGTTTATGTTGTCTGCCTTTTTTGCAATGTAAACGTGTACGATTGTTATTTTTCTATTTCCTTCTTTAAATGTCTGATTAATTAATTCATATTACTGTTCAGCCATTTGTGGAGGCCTAGATGCTAAACGAATAACCCATTTCTGTCTTTATGTCTTATTAGAATAGAAGTTATGATGAGAACAATAAAGCCATGAATACACAGAAACCCATGTTTAAATGAAGAAAAATTAATGCCAGCTAATACTTTGCCTTGATCACAATTTTCTTACATTTTATAAAGATTTGCTCTCACCAAACCACTGCCAGCTCTCAGATTCTCGTGGAAGCAGAAAACCACCACTAAAAAAAATAGCGTTAAAACACGAAAATAAAGAACAGTGTCCCAAGTTTTAACAATTGAAGAGGATGGCTTAAAAAGATTAATACGAAACACCAGCAAAAATGTCTTAGCCCTATGAGCGCCCAAGTTACTGAAAGAAGATACAATGTTAAATACTTCTAATCAGAGAAGTCATACCTCCATTTACATATATACATCATAGAGACGATGCAAACATTATACAAAAAAGTGCTATAAAGTACAGGATGGTTTACTCCGACTTTTTGAAGGAAGTATTAATATCAGTAACAACTAGCTCTTAACTGAGAAAGTAATGACCCCCCATACTGATCCTTTATGGAACAATACAAATGTTACGCACTAAGGCTCTCTTCTCTGTCACCAAAACACGGGCTGAAGCAGATATAAATCGCATTCAAGACCTGTAGATTAACGGAAAATTATGTCCTAGGAGCAGACAGAAAAAGCAGTCGGCTCAAACCCTGGACTCCTATCTACACAGAATGCCGTGTCCAGTGCTTTACCGCGTAAATACAAAGACGAAATGAACAGTGACCCTCAGCAATACTGCATCATGCAAGAAACATTCACGGAATGGGAACTTTTCAACATATCCCTTAAACAAACAAACAGAAATCTTTGATAACACCAAAACCCATTAAATAAATACAATGAACGTTTGGAAATGAAAAATGAATGTCTGACATTTTACAATGTATCAAATCAGCTCACGTTTGTACTAAAGAATAAAGATAAAAAAAATTCTCTGCCACACAACATATTCTCAACTGGTGTTGCATCAGACTGGATGAACAAACTCCTGTGGATGTTTATAGTGTCCAGCTGAGATTGACTACATTAAGTAAGCTTTATTTAACTGTTCTAATTTTCGTTGAGTCTGGAAGATTGTTCAGCACCAGATCTTTTTTGAACGCATTGCAACTGGTGAAGAAATAGCTCTTTTTGGATGAACGCATGTCCGAGAGAAAAAGGAACACACCAAATAAAATCATATCCATCACATTTTACTTATAACTGGATTAAACATATCAAAATGTAAACACGGAAAGTGCAAGTAATAAGAAGCTGTATTCGAAATAAAACTGAAAGTGACAACACAGCTACGTCTCCATGTCATTGTTCGCGAGCTCTAGGACCTTGTAAGAGTCCGGAGAAAGGACCTTATGGTCAAAGTGCTTTATAAGCACACAGAATGTGGAAAGAGATGTGTGTGTGTGTGTGTGTGTGTGTGTGTGCGTGCGTGCGTGCGTGCGTGCGTATTTGCGTGCGTGCGTGCATGTGTGTGTGTGTGTGTGTGTGTGTGTGTGTGTGTGTGTGTGTGTGTGTGTGTGTGTGTGTGAGTGAGAGAGAGAGAGAGAGAGAGAGAGAGAGAGAGAGAGAGAGAGAAGACAAGACAGACAAGACATGACAAAATTCTTTATTTACGAGGATAATAGATAAGCACTGATGTGTTTTTTCTACATCCAGTCCTCGCCCTGAGTAGGGTCAACAATGCAAAATAAAATGAGGTAACAAAGGAAGCATGCAAAAAGTGACTAGAACTACAATACAATACGGGATTAAAATTTTAAATAAATAAATAAAAGCGAGAGAGAGAGAAGAAAATAGAGAGCGAGTGAGAGACAGAGAGAGACAGAGAAAGACAGAGAAAGAGAGAGAGAGACGCGGGAGCGAAAGGAGTGCAGGTGCAGGGCAGAGCTGAGAGAGAGAGAGAGAGAGAGAGGGGGGGGGGGGGGGGGGACAGAGGCGAGAGTGAGTGCGATAAGAGAGCATGTTTAGAACAATCTGACAATCACAAAATTCCAAAGAGATACAAGACAATCGATTTCGAAGCACCGGGTGGGGGGGGGGGGGGGGGGGGGGGGGATAGAAAATAAAGCACAAATTGAGAGGGGGAATGCATAATGATAGCCCTGTCGCCACAGGTAGGAAGGGATGTCATATAGATAATAGATCGAGTCATTCCAGCAGAACCGTGTGAGAGAGAGAGAGAGAGAGAGAGAGAGAGAGAGAGAGAGAGAGAGAGAGAGAGAGAGAGAGTCTCACATAAGAATATAAGCATATCGATAGAATGACAAGAGGACAGGAGGTAGTAAAACACACACACACACACACACACACACACACACACACACACACACACACACACGCATGCACGCACGCACACACGCACGCACGCACGCACGCACACACACGCACACACACACACACACACACACACACACACACACACACACACACACACACACACAAGACATACTTACTAATCAAAATAACATGCATTTGCATTTCAAATACAAACACACTTTCTAAATAGTCAGGTACATACATAAGGCAAAGAGGGTGGTGGTGGTTGGTGGTGGATTTATGGCGGAGTATGCAAGTACTGGCACATAAGATGGTTGAAGTAATGGTGTTTGAAGGTTGGTATGCATTGGCGTTGTTTGGTTGATTCAGGGAGCGAGTTCCATTGACAGTAACCTGAATATGTTGAACTGGATTTGAAGAAGTCAATTCTAGGAACAGGGACATGAAGTTTGGGTAGAGTCCTTGTGGAATTAATTGAGAATCTGTTAACTAATGTTGAGGGTGCCTTCCCAGACACAATCTTGTGCATTATGATCCATTTGTTGTATTCTAATCGCAGACTTAATGGGAGAACTTGAATTTATTTCATAATCCGAGTCCAGAAGACTACTGCTTTTAGGAGGATTAATTTGATTGCTCTCTTGAGTAGGTTTAACAATGGTTTGAGGGTGTTAGCGCTAGCACAGTCCCATAGAGTAGATCCATAGTCTATGTATGATTGAATATGAAACTGGAAAAAGAGCTTGCGTGGATGCAGGTCGAGGAAGCATTTGATTCTGCAGAGTTGATAAACTTTCTGTGAAACTTTTAGCATAGTGAGGTTATGTGAGTTTGCCAACTCACATTGTTATCAATTGTTATTCCTAGCACTTTGAGGTATGTAACCTGTTCAGCGGGTTCATTTTTAGATGTACAGGAGGAAACGTAATAGTGAGATTTTGTCTTTTTTGCCTGGTTGTGATAAACATGGATTTAGTTTTTTAGGGTGAAACGACATGTGATTTAGTTCAGTTCATTTTACAAGGTCATTCGCACTTACTTGTAAAGTTTGTGCAAGAACAGTAACATCAGAATGATTTGTATGTATTGTTGTATCATCAGCAAAGAGTTCACAGGTGGATGTGATATGGGAGAGGCAAATCATTGATGTAAATTGTGAACAGTAAGGGACCCAGGATAGAGCCTGGTGGGACGCCATAGGATAGTGTTTGAAATGAAGAGAAAGTTGTATTAATTTTTACACATTGTTGCCTATTTGTGAGATATGAGTGAAAAAGCGTAAGAGTTTTTGTGGATAAGCTATATAATTTTAATTTTTCTGAGAAAAGGTTATGGTCTATTACATCAAATGCTTTTTTGAAATCAATAAATAGGACACCACAATATCTGTTGTTCTTAATGCTATTTAGCCAGTCATCAACCAGGGTTGATAAGGGCTGAGTGGCATGAATGGTTGTGTCGGTATCCTGACTGTCTTGGATGAAGCAAGTGGTATGTATTAAGATGGTGTAATGTGTGTTTGTTTATGTGTTTTTTCCAAGGTTGGAAATAGTGGATATGATTGAGATTGTTCTGTAGTTTGCAGGGTCTGAGCTGCCACCTGCTTTGTAGATTGGTATGACTTGATGTTTTTTTATCTTGGCAATATTGTTTTAGTTTTTAAAGATCGTTTGATCTGGATGAATCTGTCGTGACAATTTTATTGGCTATAGTGCAAAAGTGAGTGTTCAGCTGTTCTACAGAGATGTCTTTAATTATAGTTGATTTTGAAGAAGACGATTGTTTGTAAGCTCGTTAATAGCTCTCCATACCAATTTTGGGTTCTGGTTTGACGATATTAGTTTTCGATAATATTTCGCTTTTTTTTTTTCTGCGCTTCCGTGAATTTATTGCATTTCTCAGTTTTCTAGATTCCTCTTCATAGCCATGTTGTTTAAGAATATCTCTAAGGTAACCTGCCTCCTGTAACCCTTTAGTGTACTATGCTGGTTTAGGATCATGTCGTACTCTAATCGTTTTTAGAGGGGAGTGTTTATCATAAATTTCAGTAAATGTTTTGATCCAAATTCTACTGCAAGATCTGGATCATTTGTGTTGAAAACTGAAGAGAGATTTGAGTTGAGCAAGTCATGCAGAAAGTCTTGGTTGTTAAAGCTTGTAAAGCAACGATAGGTCATTGTCTTCTGTCCTGTTCTGGGAATCTTTACTCCTTTTTTGGACCATGTGACACAAACTGGATAATGATCAATTTAGAAGGGACGCAGACCTCTGTTATGTTAGTTTTATCTGAAATATAAATATGGTCGATAGGTGTCTTGGCGCTTGGTGTGACTCTCGTTGGAGATTCAATGAGCTGACGCAGATTGAATAGATTGAATGCTTGCGTCCATTGGTTTTGTACTTTCAGAAGGTCTATGTTAAAGTCTCCAAGTAAAATGATTTCCTTGATTCAAGCAAGACTGTATCCATCATCGTAATAAATTTGTAGACCCAGTTTACTCTTTCAGATGGGTTCCCGTAACAGAATCCAACCAAAATGGAAGGGTTTCTTTTCAGCTTAACTTCTATCCAAACACATTCTACACCCTTACTTTCTAGGTGTAGAAGTCGTTTGAAGCTAAGGGTTTCGCTGATGTAGATGAGAAGACCCGTCTCTTTCGCAAGTGAAGGATCTTTTCCGGATTGTGTTATATCCTAGAATAGCTACATCATTGTCGCTAATGTCTGCAGCTAATCTGGATTCATAGAGTCCTAAGATATGAATAGGTTTACCATGATTCCAAATCAGTGTTGATATATCTGATGTCTTGTTAACTGCATGTTGGGGTATTAAGGTGACAGATTCGGAGTCCTTTGCATGGCCATGCAAGCTGGTTCTTGCTCATTTCTAGTTGTGTACTGATGTGATAATAAAAGGAGACGACGATTTTGCACGTTAATTGACGTTAAGATTTGTATAACCACCAAGGAACACAATAAAAATTACATAAAAAAAGAGAGAAATGGTTTACACACCGTAACAACTTTAGTAAACCAGAAGCGTATGAGAAGCAACAAAACAAGAAAAGAAAAAAACAAAGCTTCACAGTACACGTCAGTAGGCTCCTCGGCCAGATGGTATACTTATGGATACACCTTTCTGAAATGAAAATATATCCTCCCTCACAAAGGAAGCACTTCTCAAGCAGAATTACAGTTAAGGGGACAGAATATGAGGGGGGGGGGGGGGGGGGGGGGGAATAAAATGAAACATAACAAAAAAGCAAAGAACCAACAACTCAGAATGAAAAAAACAAGTGGGGAAAAAAGCCACTCACACACTAATACACAAGTCACGTAGCTGCACTTGTAACTACGAGCTGGCAATGCACAATATTGCTTTGCTCGCAGTAAACAGCAGTTTTCGCTGAAGTTTGCTGCTGTGGAGGCTTTGTTCAGACTCTAGCGATTGTTGCTGACAGGCAGTGTGTCAGTTTTGGCTTGTGTGGAGGTTAGAGCACAGAGGTCATGCTCTCAAGCGTGTCGTCCGTGGGGTTGCAGCATCCTCTGACTTGACTGTCCCCTTCAATTAAAAAAAAAAAAATGCTGAATGTGAGGGGCACGCGAGAGCGAACGTGTGTGTACAGATGACACGGCGCGCGTGTGTGAGTGTGCATTGCCGCGTGGGCTGTGTGTGTGCGTGTGTGTGTGTGTGTGTGCGCGCGCGCGTGTGTATGTATGTGTGTATGTGCGTATGTGTACGCGCGCGTGTGCGCGTGGGTGGGTTTCTTTTTTTTTTTTTTTTCTTTTAGATACCTGGCCAGAGTTTTAGGCCGGATTGAGTTGCTCGTGTTTTTCTGGCAAGTTGGCATTCTCGAGATGTCCTGGGTGGGACTGTAACTGTATTCAGACTTGTTGCAATCTTGGGTGGTCGATCTTGGGTTTTGGTTAAGCACTCGATTCGCTGGCAGCCGAGTGGTAAGGATCCCCATCCTTGGGTAGTGGGCCTCTCTTGTCTACATCATCGTAGCGTTGCAGTGGGGGACCTAGCCGTTCGCTCCACCGAAGGAAGCCGCTGGTCTTCTGTTGGGGATCTCTATCCCTACCCACTGCCACCTCTCCATTGGGTCGTCCAGGACCTGAAGTTCCTTTCGGTGGGGACTGGTTGGTCGAGCCCCGTCTTCCGTCGAGACTGGGGGCTGGCCGGCACTTCCTTTTCTCACCACCTGCCATTCTGGTAAGAATTATTTCTGTATATAGAGAAACCTTTTCGCAAGTGAAAGAGGAGAAGAGAAGAAAAAAAAAAAGTTTTTTTTTTTTTTATTTTATCCATTTTCCATCCTGCTTTGTAAAAGGGTGTGTAGTCGAGGCGTGTCTGCGAAGCGCTCTCGAATAGTTTTCTGCCCGTTCGGAGTGTTCCGATGGTGATTTATATACTCCGACTTTTTTTCTCTTTTTTTCTTTACTCAATTCCTGAGTGATTTCTGGGGTAAGGAGAAGCTCGTTTCATGGTTGTGAAATTCCGTATATTTTGTGGTACCAGGACTATAGGGTTGTCTTTGTGCTAGAATGGTTTTGGGCGCTGCTGTTAACCAAGGGAGGATATATGGATGGGACACACACACACACACACACTGTCACAGACGCCTTTTAAATTTTCTTTAGTTTATACATAAGCGATTGTTGCTGACAGGCAGTGTGTCAGTTTTTTGGCTTGTGTGGAGGTTAGAGCACAGAGGTCATGCTCTCTCAAGCGCGTGTCGTCCGTGGGGTTGCAGCATCCTCCCTTCAATAAAAAAAAAAAATGCTGAATGTGAGGGGCACGCGAGAGCGAACGTGTGTACAGATGACACGGCGCGCGTGTGAGTGTGCATTGCCGCGCGTGGCTGTGCAGTGTGTGTGTGTGTGTGTGTGTGTGTGTGTGTGTGTGTGTGTGTGTGTGTGTGTGTGTGTGTGCGCGCGCGCGCGCGCGCGTATGTATGTGTGTATGTGCGTATGTGTACGCGCGCGTGTGCGTGGGTGGGTTTTTTTTTTTTTTTTTTTTTTTTCTTTTAGATACCTGGCCCGAGTTTTAGGCCGGATTGAGTTGCTCGTGTTTTTTCTGGCAAGTTGGCATTCTCGAGATGTCCCTGGGTGGGACTGTAACTGTATTCAGACTTGTTGCAATCTTGGGTTGGTCGATCTTGGGTTTTGGTTAAGCACTCGATTCGCTGGCAGCCGAGTGGTAAGGATCCCCATCCTTGGGTAGTGGGCCTCTCTTGTCTACATCATCGTAGCGTTGCAGCGGGGGACCTAGCCGTTCGCTCGGCCGAAGGAAGCCGCTAGTCTTGTGTTGGGGATCTCTATCCCTACCCACTGCCACCTCTCCATTGGGTCGTCCAGGACCTGAAGTTCCTTTCGGTGGGGACTGGTTGGTCGAGCCCCGTCTTCCGTCGAGACTGGGGGCTGGCCGGCACTTCCTTTTTTCTGACCACCTGCCGTTCTGGTAAGAATTATTTCTGTATATAGAGAAAGTATTTTGTTATCGTGAAACCACCCTTTTCGCAAGTGAAAGAGAGGAGAGAGAAAAAAAAAAAGTTTTTTTTTATTTTATCCATTTTCCATCCTGCTTGTAAAAGGGTGTGTAGTCGAGGCGTGTCTGCGAAGCGCGCTCTCGAATAGTTTTCTGCCCGTTTCGGAGTGTTCCGATGGTGATTTATGTACTCCGACTTTTTTTTCTTTTTTTTTCTTTACTCAATTCCTGAGTGATTTCTGGGGTAAGGAGAAGCTCGTTTCATGGTTGTAAAAAATTCCGTATATTTTGTGGTACCAGGACTATAGGGTTGTCTTTGTGCTAGAATGGTTTTGGGGCGCTGCTGTTAACCAAGGGAGGATATATGGATGGTTGATTTCTGACAGCCCAGAAGCCTTGCTGGATATGTTGGTGCCTGACCGGTCGGAATTTGGCATTATTATTTTAAAATATTTGTAATTTAGAATACAGACATGCGAGATGGATGCGGACGTAAATAAGGTGTTCATCCGACTAATATTAAGTCGGAAACAGGGATCTCCCATCGCGACGCCTGCGTTGGTCCCGCTCCTTTCGTATTGTCTGTTCCTGTTCGTTCTGTCTGTCCTAATGTTTGATTTTTTTTATGGATGGACGTATGAAAGGATGAACGAGGGCTCTTTATTTATTTTTTATTTTTTTATTTTTTTTTTTTTTTTTTGGGGGGGGGGGGGGGGGGAAAATAAAGGGAGTTAATTTCTATTTTCACACATATAGAAAACAAAACTGGGGAAAAACTCTTTTTCTGAAAATTAAATGTAGATTTCAAATTATATTTTAACATAAAGAGAAATTAAGTGATAATATAAATGGTTCGCACACACTGTTTTCATGTCTTTCTTCACTGCACCAACACATTTACGTTTTATATGGAGAATTTCTTTGAAAGACACTGATATTCGCCGCAGGGCGGTTTTGTTTTGGTTCTAGTTTTGGCGCATTCCAGCGCCTTCTACAAATACAGGTCGCTCGAGGTCCGTCGGGAGGCTAGCTCGGTCACCTTGGGGACTGGCAGCTGAGCCAGCAGCGGGGACCTGTACCGGCGACGCAGCTGACGGACTCAGTCACCGTGGAGAGTCTTCCAAGGGGTCTACTGCGAGACGTGATTCCTGGACTCCATTGATAGACTGAGCTGAGTAGTTTTGAGTTGTAGTGTAGAGGGCGTGGAAGCAGCTGTGTGCCAGCCAAGACAGTATGAATGGATCATTATTTTGAATGAATGGAATGTGGATGACATTAGTGTGAAAGGGATTGAATTGTGTTATTTGTCCCTGTGAATTAATGTATAGGTGTGTTCCTTGCTTTGTCTTCTTTTACTTGAAGGGACATAGTGACTAGTGGGATTTAGGGCAAACAATAGGCGGGTGACCCGGGTCCTGGGGGAAGGTGTATTGGGGGTTACTTTGTCCCCTTAAATAGATAGTTTCTGGTAGGTATCTAACCCGTGGGTATTTAACCGTAGTATCTAACCCGTAGGTATTTAACCCATGGCCATATAATTGCATATACCATTAAAACATTTATGCTCGCTCACACATACGGAAGCTGGAACCTGCAATCAGAAGTGTGGGAGAAGCATGGAGTGCTGGGGAGGTACGAAGAAGGCCAATAACTTGGATGATGTGAAGGAGAAAGGGTCCATGAAAGGTATCTGAAGGGTGGAGGAATAGGCAGGGGTGGGGGAGGGACAGATCTATTGAACCAAGGAGGTGGGGGAAAAGCACACTTGCCTGGTGGCACACATAGCGAACGGTCACTTTGGCTGGCTGTGAGATGGGTGACTGGACCAGTGCTGTTGTCACAGCCCGTACACACATCTGGCCGGCGGGGTCTTGGAGGGGCTTGCTGGAGGTGGGAGGGTGCAGTAGTGACGGGTGATGTGTCAATAGTTTGGGTGTTATTTGGGGCAGCAGAGCGAGAGGCTGGCTGAAGATTCTTGTGGTCACTCTGTGTACGCACAAGCGAGCTGGATGGTCTTGGAGGGGCTTCCTGGAGAGGAGAGGGGGGAGACGAATGAGAAGTCTGTAAACCAGACGGAAGTTTGGGAATTCTGAGAGGGTGAATGGGGGAGGGAGGAGAGGGGATCTGGGACGTCGTGTGCTATTGGTAACACGAGACATGTGGCACCACCCCCCTTCAGCCCTACTAACACAACTCACAGTGACAAAATACAAGACAACTCATCATCCCCACATGTGAGAAACCCTCTAACTCACATATCCAACCACTTCCCGCTTGTGAGACGACACCTCTCCCTGAAAAATTATCTCCCCAATGTGTCCCTCCCCCCACCCTCTTCATAAGGTTTCCATTGATAGACAGACCACTACAATACAAAAAGCAGACATCAACCCACACGATGATGCAGGCTACCTTTCGTGTGGGGGATGATGACTGCAGCGAGCTCTTAGCATCACAGCCAGCTGGGTGCAATATCAACGCAGCAGTGGCGAGAGCTCATTGTGCAGTGCCACCGAGTTTTCCCCAAAGCCAAACTTCAGGCCTCTGCAATTATCCCGGCGAGAGGGCGGCACTATTTTCCCACGGCGAAATTTCGACTAATACATTTGATTGCCGCTAATAAAAAAAAGTATATCCGTCAGAAAAATGTCAGTGTACTGTAATTTTGGGCTAAGAAATGTGAGACCCAATAGCATTGTGATCTTTAGCTTGCCAGTTGCAGTGTTACTGCGCTATGGAGTTCATAAATTCAGTCATAGCATCAATTATGGTCATCGTCTACAACTTTAGCCATGGCTAATGTATTGTCAAGTTTAAAAGAAATTGTGTTTGTATACCGAACATGGGTTTGCTTTCATATTTACAATTACCAGCACTGCCACTCTCTCTCTCTCTCTCTCTCTCTCTCTCTCTCTCTCTCTCTCTCTCTCTGTGTGTGTGTGTGTGTGTGTGTGTGTGTGTGTGTGTGTGTGTGTGTGTGTGTGTGTGTGTGTGTGTGTGTGTGTGCCCTCCACCACCACCCCCCACCCCCCCCCCCACCATCGCTCTTTCAGTGCTTGATAATTTTTTTCTTTTCCATATTTTTTCCTTTCTCCTGTTATCATTTTGCTAAAAATATTTCGTTGCAACATTCTATGGACGAGAGTACATTGTGCCTGACTCATTACCATACATGATAGCTATCTGGTCAAAATAATGTTTAAAAACAGCATTATAAATGGCCTAGAGGGAACGCGCTTGCGTTTGCATCACACACACACACACACACACACACACACACACACACACACACACACACACACACACACACACACACACATGGACAGAGACAGACGGACAGACAGACACGCACGCACACAGAGAGAGAGAGAGAGAGAGAGAGAGAGAGAGAGAGAGAGAGAGAGAGAGAGAGAGAGAGAGAGAAGGGCGCGTCATTTAAAGATAAGCAAAAACAAGCTGTTTGTAAAAAGTAGATATGCACCCAAGCAATTGATAGTCTTTGTTAGAACATTCACTTAAACTGTAAAATTGTCGCGTCTAGTATTTGAATATTCACTAAATAACAATGGCACACATTATTGATGTAGTGTCTAAGAGAATACAACGGGATTTTACATGGTGTTTAAAAGTGCCTTTTCTCTACCCATTCCAGTTCTTTTAAGACCGATCCAGGTCTTGGTACCAAAATCCACATGTTTAAAGAGTTCTGCAAAGGCATCCATCATCTCCTCGGCGGTCTCCAAACTGACCAGAGAAGCTCCGTTCGCTTGGCACTCTTTTTGGGCTTCCGCCCGGGATATTTTGCCATCTGTTTTTCTGAAGATGTAGCATATCCCCCCAGCATCTATCTGTCAAAGAGAGTAATAGAAGTTAAAAATGTGAAAATGGGGCATACAAAATGGCTGCTCATACATGGGAATATGGGGGTGTGTTTGCGCTTGTTGTGTGTGTCTATAGTTTGCAACCGAAAATGGATTTAACTGGAGAGGAGCTTTTTTTTTTGAAATAGAACATCCAAACTCCAATAATATTTGGGAAGTGGGGAGTCGGTGGGGAGGGAGGGGTTGTTGTTATTCCTTAGTTTTGCCCTCTTATTTAACCATTATTATCATCAACATCAGCTGCAGCGGCAGCATCACCATCATCATCATCATCATCATCATCATCATCATCATCATCATCATCATCATCATCATCACATCATCATCATCATCATCATCATCATCATCATCATCATCATCATCATTGCAGCCTGTATGAAGTGGGCTGTAGTATACATTTTCACTTGGAGAAATTTGTAAAGAATGAAACGATGGTCTGACGATCTGTTCCTTTCTCCATGCGATCACCCAGTGTTTGCATTACGTATTTATACATACCGCAAACATACTCTATTACTTTCCTTTTTGCTGACTGATTTTTTGCTCTGATATATGTTTTGTACACCAACGTTTGTTGCTGATCCTTCAAGCCCTGAAAGAGTTTTAAATTACCTAATTTTCTTAATTCTTGAATGGCAAAAATCAAATACGCTATTGGTAACAAGCTGAGATCCAACAGACGAGGCAACATTTCAAAATACTTCCATCTTAATTTACAAATGACTTTGTCAGTGTAAACAATATGTATTAGGACCGACACTCTCTGATTTAAAAAGACATGTGTGATTGCTGCATGCTAGAATATGACTCTTTCAGGGAAATTTCCACAAGACATAATGTTGCTCCCCCCAGACCCCCCCCCCCCCCCCCCACACACACACACACACACACTGTTCTATGAATCTTTCTTTAAAAATTTCCATGAAAATGAAATTGAATGAGCATCGAGAATGCGCTGAAATGAAAAATATATGTCCATACGATCAGTGACGAATAATTTGTTGTTTTGTACCTTCAGTGCACTTCTTCCAGTCTCACTGTCTTTTCCAGTGCTGCCCTTACCTCAACTATAAGCCTACATGTTGTTCGACACGATTACGAGTCAGGCATAAATCAAAGGATGTAAGGAGCTGGCTGCTGTTGACGATGCTTAAAAAAGCGACGCATGGAAAGACAACAGTTCATTTCTGATTGCTAGCTTTTCAAAACGACGTGTGTACACACACACACACACACACACACACACACACACACACACACATATATATATATATATATATATATATATATATATATATATATATATATATATATATATATATATATATTGCCTATGTTGAAGATTATATGAACTTAAGCGCAAACTGCTGAATCAGTAGATCTCTCTCTGCTGAATCAGTAGATCTCTCTCTCTCTCCTCTCCATCTCTCTCTCTCTCTCTCTCTCTCTCTCTCTCTCTCTCTCTCTCTCTCTCTCTCTCTCTCTCTCTCATTCATCATGTTTATTGTTGTATGTGCCATATTAAGCTACTCGCCAGATCCTGTAAATATCATCTCGGTCGGGAATTATCCAAAACTAACTCAGCTGTTGATAAGACCATGTCGCACAGAGCTTTGTTATAACCTTACCTTGCCTGGTCCACATCTGTCAGAGGTGTAGGGACAACGGGCCTCATCTTCATGCTCTGCACATTGAGAGACCATGTCACAGGGGAAGCTCAGCCAGGTCAGGCCCACACCGACGCTGAGCAGTTCCAGGTGCTCAGTCCTGAAATGCGACGAGGTTTCAAGCTTTCTGTGTGGAAAGAGAGGCGAAACTTTAAACGTGCGCATCCGTTACTACCAAAAGACATAGAAACGAACAACGACAGATGGTGCTCTGCGCTTGATCCATGACAAAATCATCAGGGAACAGAAATATGGGGTGACGTACTTTGGGAGTTGTTTGAAAGATATTCTGCGGGGGACCCACACTGACAAAGAAAAGTGAAAATGTAGTCGTTTTTCTTCCAGGTGATGGTGCTGAGGAAGATGATGTGATCCTTAGGTCTGGTCAGAGTGACACAGCTTCTCATCACTACAGCACATGGGGTATTTCCATCTAGTCCTGGGGTCTGCAAATACCCTGCACAGCAACAACAGTTGTCTTTTTATCTCACAACTGATACAAAATGAAACACAACAGTCAATTTGATATAACTGCTCTGCTCGTTTTTTATCCAGGGAACACAGCAGGGGTGAGATGACACATGGTAGAGCTTTCGAGCATGCATTGTTCTAAGAGGTACTTAGTGACACACTTCAAGGTTTCCATCTGTTTGAAAGTATATGCTTTAAACTGTTTTTGTCACCACAGGTACACTTGCGAAGAAGAAAAAAACGATGGAGGGAGTCTTACTCCATTCATGAACAAGATGGATCACTGAAGAGGAAAATTACTTTTTACTTTTGCTCTCGCGAAAGGAGAAATCATATTGCTAAGCGGAGTTTGATCGTGCATAAAGCAGGAACAATAGTCACAGACGAGGAAGAAATAGCTAAAGTTGTCGATGATTTTTGCTGGACTCCACATTAGGTAGAAATGATGAGATTTTAGATCTTACCATGATATGCTGGGTCCATCTATACGGAAAAAAGGATTTTGGAAGTGAAATTTCAACAGAGGAAGCAAGCCGTGCTTCAAAACATATGGGCAATATAAAGAACCCAGGAAGTGATGGCATTAGAGTAGAGTTTAAAACGAATTATTTTGGCGTCATGGAGCACTAGTAGCAAGTTCACTCAACGAAGGCTTCAAAAAAAAAAAAAGGGGGAACTGCCAGCTGCACTTTAAGAGGGAGTTTTTTTTTTTTTGTATTTCCAAAGGGGACAAACCACGTAAATCTCTCAACAATTAATGACTCATTTCGTCTGTGTATGTTGTAAATAAGAAGAAGCCTGCATGGCTAATCGACTGAAAATTGTTTTATCATCTAAATCGATGTAGATCAGACAGAGTTTATTCAAAATCGACATGTATGGAATAATATAAGTTTATATGTGATTTGGTTAGTTATGAAGATATTAAGATCAAAAGGGCTGTTAAATTGTTTACATTTTGAAAAGGCATTCTATGAAATGATTTGGCCTCTTATATCAAAAGTGGTAGAGGCATTTGCGCTGTCGCAGATTACTGTCGATGCATACAAGCTTTCATTAAAAAAAACATCAACCTACAGTAACTTTCAGTATCAAATTGAAACCATGATTTCAAGTACAGAGAAATTGCAGACAGGAGAATCAATTTCGTTGTTCGTATTTGTTAGCTATGATGAAAAACACTGGCTACAATGATCAGGCAAAATAAATGAATAAAAAGTATAAGATTTGGTGGGGTAGAAAACAAATTTTGTCAGGTGATACAGGACTGTTACAGGAGGGCGACATTTGCTCTTTTCAAAAAGAAATTAGAACAATGGAAGTCTGTAAAAAGGTCTCAAGGTTCCCTTTACATATAAAAAAAATATAGTGCATTTGGTTTGGAAGCCAAAAGAACCCATATGCGAGATATATGACTCATTTGCTTTGTGGAATACAAAATACCTCAGAATACTTTGCACATGGTTTACAAATGAAAGAAAACTCTATGCTAAGATCAACAGTGGAGAAAAATGTGGAGAAATACATAAACCGTTTAAAGTGTAGGTGAAGAGACAGCTAGTCGAGTCGCATTTCTAAGATTTTTTTATCTTGTCAAAAATAATGTTTTGTGGGTTTTACTGCCTAATCCATCTGAAAACATCGTAAACACCATACGAACAGAGACTTTTTTTTTTTCAATTTTGTATAGAACAGAAAAAAAAATATCAAATCAGCAGAAAAGTGTCATTTAAAATTAGATCTAGGCTGTATTAGATCTAGACTGGTATATTTTGGTGAAGTTGGCACAAAGACAGAATGTAACGAAACTAAACATGTCTTTGGATTAGTTTCTGCAGAACATGAACAAAAAAAGGGGGAAATCTTTATGGTTGAAGCCAGTAATAAAAGGATAACTGAATCTTTGTTTTGTAATGCTAATATTATGATAGCGGAAAAGGTACCTTTCTACTGAGTGTGAACTGAGAAGAATGGTTATAAAATTAAGGTCTCACTGAATGCAAATGTAATTTTTTTTTTCATTCAACACTTGCTTCTAAACAAATGTTAGCACGTATTTGAGAATAGTTAATCCCGCAAAAGATTACATTCGTGGAAACGGATTACAGTTCACTGATGGAGCTCCACATAAGACTGGCAGAGAGTCTCATATGATTACCTCTGTTCCAAAGGAGGGATCTCATCCGGCTGGTAAAGTGATGACACTGACTGACAGGATCTGCGAAAATTAAGTGAAGTTTCTCTGATCTGAGCCCCTACATCAACCGGAGAGCACCTGGTCATCAACACTCCAGACGCTGCTTTTAAGTTTTCGGTCAGTGTGTGGAGGATTTCTGCCGGTCTTCATGCCTTTCATGAATCGACGAGTGTTGAAAAAAAGCCATGTTTTTTTGGACATTAAAAATGCGCAAACCGGTAGACGGTGTCATGGTTGGCTTGCTCCTGGCCTATTCATATGCAAGCGCGTTTTTCTACACTGCTGTGGGAACGTGGAGCTGAGCCCTGGACCTGGACTTGGCGGAAAGGTGGAAAGTCTTCTGCAGACCTGCCTGAAGAGTGCCAGTGATGGCTCTGAGGGAGCGTCTTCCCCTTCACAGACAACCGGTGACCCGACGCTGAAGGACATCATGACAACTCTTCGTAGTAAGGTGAACGAAGTGAAGGAGGATATCCAACAAGTTAGACATGCTTGCTGGACTATGGGAAGAGATGAGAGAACTGAAAGAGGAAGTGACGAATTTAAGAAGCGAAAATCAAACACTGAACAGACAAAACGAAAAACTATGGAAAAAGGTAGAGAACTTAGAAATGAAGGCTGAAGACTTAGAGAGGGACGGTCCAAAAGAACAATATTATCTTTTATGGCAACCCCCGACAGGAAAATGAAACTAAAGAGCAATGTGAAGGTGTAATTAGAGATCTACCGATGGATACACTGGACCTGACACAAGATATTGACTCTGACCGACTCCACAGACTCATCGAAAAGAAATATTCCCCTATCACTGGCCGGTGTAACTTTTTTAAAGACAAGGAAAGAATTCTTAGTAGGAGAAGTAACCTTCGGGGCAGCAACATATTCATTGGGGAAGATTTCTCTGAGCTGGTTAGGAAGATTCGACGGGAAACTTGTTCTTCATCTACAGACAGCCAGAAAAGAAAATAAGAAGGCGGCAATGGTTTTTGACCATCTGATTATAGAGGGGAAGAAATTTGTGTTGGATCATTAACAAAACCTAAAGCCAGTACAATAGGAATACGGTCGTCCTAGCACACAGAGAGTTGTACGCATTGTTATGTCATAGAAAAAATTGTGCCTAAAGTTGTACATAACACAGAGCGAACAAAAAAAATATCACCGTCTTCCTCTAGTTCTGACAGAATATATTCACGTGCAAGTGGCGTTGTTGCTCGTGAGCTTGTGACAGAGAGATGACACTGCAGCTATGTCAGCTCCCAATGGCGTGCACGTGCTTTCCACCAGTAGTGTTGATATGTATTTTGAGAGTGGCAGTGTGAATTGTACACAGCGGGGAAGATTGCATGCGTACGAGAGCGAGAAAGGAGTAACGTGTGTGTGGATGGAAATCGTTTGTCATTTTTTATATTGGAATGTGAGTGGGTTGTTGTCGAAGACTGGTGATCATAACTTTCTCTCCTATATAACATCGTGTGACATAGTTTGCCTTGTTCAAACTCTCGTTGACTATTTACACCTTTTTCTTTTCGTACCCCAAAATAAGCTCCATAGTACAGCTGCAAAGCTTCAACTTAAGATAAATATGGAAAAGAGCCGCATCATAGTTTTTTCGAAAAGATGGATACCTGGCCACAAAGGAGAGATGGTTTTAAATGGCGTGGCAATGGGTGTTGGGAATTGTTACAAATACCTTGGTAGCTATTTCACTACAGGTCTTAGTTTTTCACCTGCCTGTCAGGACCTTGTGAGCAGAACAATGCAGTACTATGTATATTGATAAAATTGTATATGCTTGATAACAGTTCGTTGGTTGTGATACTTAAACTTTTTTATGTGCAAGTCCAACCAATTGCACAGTATGGTGCAGAGTTACTGGGTATGGATAAAGCTGTTGCTGAAATAGAAAATGTTCACCTGTTCGCTTTAAAAAGATTCTTGGGAGGGCAATCTAAAACGCCAAATGATTTGGTATATGGGTATACAGGTCAATATCCTATGTCCATTAACTCCTATTGGCGATGTATTAGTTAGTTACTGCTTGAAAATTCTGCGTATGGATGAGAAAAGATTACCACATAAGGCGTATAAAATGTTGCTTACTTTAGAATTAAAAAGTCAGAAATGCTGGGCGTCTGTCATATGAGATTTTTTGCATCAAAACGGGTTCGGGTTTGTCTGGGTCAGTCAAGGAGTGGAAAATGTTAATATCTTTTTGTAAGAGCTACGTCAAAGGTTAATTGATAATCGATGGCAAAAATGGGAGGAACACGTTCAAAACAGTAACAGGTATGCTTTTCAGATAACATTTAAATCATCAAGGAATTATGAGGCGTATCTTTTGCTCGACATTGATAGACATTTGAACTATGTGGCAAGAATGAGATTTGGAATAGCCAATATATTCGCACAGAAGAATCGGTATACTAATGTTGATAAAGATGCTATGTGTCCGTTGTGTAAGAATGCCAACATCTTTTTGCTGTGCTTCCCTGTCTCTCAAGATTTACGTCCACTTCTGCTCTTCCTCTGTTCCAAAAGGTGCTAAACAATTTTACGACTGTGTTTGACACACAATGAAGTAGAACCTAACTGTTGCCAGAATTAGGACAAAAGACTTGCCTGAAGCGTACAGTGGAAAGTCATTGTTTGTCATATAAAAAAAAAACCGCGAGGTGTGTGATTTAAAGTTGCCTCAAGTGTGTATAGTTTACAGAATCTTAGGCACCAGCTCAATGTTGTATATGAATTTTGATTAAACCAAGTTTGTTTGTTGTTTGTTTTGCAGTCCCAACAAGGAAAGTATTAAACATGTCTTTTAGAATTATCAGCTTGTTCAAATTTTTGGCACAGATTTTTGTTTCAATGCTTAGAATTGTACGTTGTCTGGTACTTCCTTTTCGAGAACACCTGGATATATTTGGGTTGAAAAAAAGACATAAAATGGGTGAAATTGTAATAATCCTATTTTGCTAGCTAAACTGCATATTTACAAATATTCCGGAAGAGTCAGAAGACTTTGGGGAAAAAAACACACAGATGTGTGTTGGTTGTGTTATACTGTCGATCAACTTTTAATCAATAATGTTGAAACAGACAAAAGAAAGAACGAAATACAATTTTGATTTGATATTGTTTTAAGCGAAGTGTGTGGGCTTTCTTTTGCAAATGTTGAACTAATCATGCAAAGCGTACCAACGATTTTAAGAAAATCTTGAAATACAAGAACAACATGGAGAACCATACTCACACACATGTTAATGACTTGTTATGACTTAAGGGGAAAAGACCGATGCATACATTAAATATAGATTAAACAACTTTGGTAAGATGATATCTATCGCAACCAAATTTATAACTGGAAAAAGAAATGCTTCTGCAAGTGAATCACAACCTCCCTTTCTTAGTCCTTTCAAACCACATCTTGATATGTTCATATGCTTATATGCAATAGTAATTGTTATGTTTTCATTGTGTGTAAATGAATGTACTATACTACTATTATCGTATATTTAAACAAAATAGAACCTTCATTACCAAGGAAAGACATCTCTGACTCAGTCTTCCTGGGGGCAAATCAGTGGGAGTGAAGTCCCTTTGAAGTTTAAAGCCAGTCCCTCCAAGTTTCTCGACATAACAATCATTTAAGTTTACTTCCCTCAGGCCCGCCCATCCTGACTTCCATGCATTCAGAATATAAACTCGTTCGGTCATACTTCGCTGAGGAATGAAACAAATCGTCACATCTGTTCCAGCGTTTACCAAAGCCTGCATCTTGTGAGAAAAACACTTGCTGTTATCATTAATTGAAACAAACAATGGAGTGCAACGTCAGCTTCTCTATGGAAAGACAATACAATGCTGCCCTTTGTCTGGCTGTTGTTCAGGTTATGTGAAAGACAAACCTCTCCCCAACACTTTAAATCCACTGCAATTGGACGTTTTACAATAGTACAAGATCGAGCGCAGTTGAAGATGAGCAACTTACCATCTCACCAGAGTTAGACTGGCAAATACTTTAAAGTGGATGTGGCATGGCCAAGACATTCTCCGAGCCAAGTGGGTGCACGACGCCAATCCCAAAACTACAGGATATGTCACGCGAACTTGATCCATGACAGTTTTAGACTGTTGGTCACAGCATGCTGCCCCGCCATTTCTACTATCCCTCGCTAGGGAAACTTAATTAACATTTCTACTATCCCTCGCTAGGGAAACTTAATTAGCATTTCTACTATCCCTCGCTAGGGAAACTTAATTAGCATTTCTACTATCCCTCGCTAGGGAAACTTAATTAGCATTTCTACTATCCCTCGCTAGGGAAACTTAATTAGCAGAACGGCAAAATCAAAGTACATTCAATTTAAAACTCTGTCAGATTATGTTCATATTTTTTTCCTGGGGATGGAAGGTGGGGGGGGGTGAGGGGGTGGATGGGTGTGTGGTAGGGTGGGATAAAACTAAATGCGTTTGGCAATTGTTAGGCATTTTTTTGATAAATGAAATGCATATAGACGATTACACCTGGAAACCATGAGAGAGAGAGAGAGAGAGAGAGAGAGAGAGAGAGAGAGAGAGAGAGAGAGAGAGAGAGAGAGAGAGAGAGAGAGAGAGAGAAACAGACAGACAGACAGACAGACAGAGTCAGAGACAGAGAGAGAGAAAAAGAGAAAGAGACAGAGACATCACCAAAAAAGGACACCAGTCAGTTTTGAACATTGGTCTACTCACAAGCCGATGGAGACAAAGGAATGCGTTTGTAGTTCCACGTGCTGCCTCTCTGATCGGTTCACGGCAGAAAAAGAAAATGAAAGGGACATGCTTTTCCTGGTGATACTCTTGCAGTATACGATGACAGTTACAGTATTTGACATACTGTATAGGGTGGGCCAAGACAGTAACTTTGTGCACTTTGCGCTGACTGAATCTGCTGTGATGACACTGAAATAATCTGAATAACGGAATTTGACGTAACCTACACATTCGTCTATGCGAAAACGCACAATTTGGTCAGGCTGTACATATAGTGTGAACTCACAGTATAGTTTTTGGGGTGGACCAGGAGTTTGAGATTGCATGTTAGCACGGAAATAGCCAGTTGAACCATTAACAGTAAATATTGTGACAAATGGGTGTTTCAGACAAGCAGCCAAACCAGAAATGGTTAGTGTAGCGTTCTCTGATCGAACACGACTGGCATTAAGTTTATCTGCAGTGTTCTGTCGTATCAAACCATTGGGAGTAGTCCTCTGAATTGTGACAGGGTGTTGCGGATACTGGGTTGGCCCCATGTCTGTTACATTTTGTAACCTAGCCCATGTCTTTGTTTGCGTTCATGACTTCAGTGTTTTTTATACAGAAAAGTCGTCAGTGTGCTGCCATTTGTTCCCTTCAACCCATATGCCACGGAAGCACTGTCACTTACCAGCGTATTACAGATAGTGCTTAGCACACAGATCACCACAATGGTATCCATGAAGGTAGTATTCTAGCCATTAGATGCTGAATTTAATGTACTGCTGGCATCAGACAAGGTTTACAACAGCGTATCATTGATTCCAATGCATCAACAAAATCAGACACTGTCAACCCTTGTCTAATTCGTCAAAACGCAAAAGATCTCGTGTTTGTGATATCTGTGTTTTGTAGATTAACTGACGAAGAGGGTTTAAAATGTTCCCTGTGTTGTTTTGCAATCTTCATGTCAGTTTCATCGACGATCTGTCACTGTGTGCAGACTAATACATGCATGCTTCATAGCATCAGGTTAGACACGATGACAACAGCGGTTTACAGTTAAATGGCTACATGATTGATTACTGAATAGAACAGACTCGAGAAGAGAGGTCCCATGAACAAGATCTAGCAAAGGCCTGATCTATTCACACACTGTAAACTTTGGTCAGACCTGGCATCTCTAGCACAAGGCACTAAAAAGAAGTGAGGGGTGTGTTCAGTATACGCAACTGAAACAAGCGACAAGCAATTGATAAAGGAAAATACTTAAAACGACTAGTGCACATAGTGTGCTATTGAGCAACGGTTCAGTACATCAATTACGGTTTTTCGGGGCTGTCTTCCATCTCCTAAACTTTTCAGCATATACCTGGAACATGTCATGACTGGTGATAATATCAGCACTGTCAGCTCTAGAAGCAGAATCATCGCGAACATTCCATGACATTAAAGGCCTGACAGGCAGTGTACAACAAAGACCAAATGAAACATCATCAAGAGATGGCATGGGATCAGCTCTGACAGGACCAAATTGATAACCAGCCACACAACCATTGACCTTGACAGAACTGTCCATGTACAGAAGCCAGAAACTATTTAACTGTTGACTTACCTGGGATCCATCATTGACACCGACCAATCACAATCAAATACCTCCTCAAGAGCAGCAAAGACAGAATCAGCAGGCACTGGTATTTGCCATCTTCCTGTATGCATGCAGTACATGTACCCTCATGGCGAATCTGGAAAAGGGAATCAAAGCCATGGAATTGAAGTGTTACCACAAGATACTAAACATCAGACACACTGATCGTATCGGTGATTTAGAATTGCGTCAAGCCATCGAGCAGCCTTTCAGGCATTCTCAAATCTACTACCTTTATGAACAAGTATGGAAAACTGAGCCAATATGGCCATGTAACAAGATCCAACAGTCCTACTCAAAGAGTTTTCCAGGAAAATCTTGAGGAAGGAAATAGAAATAAATGATGGGACAGACAACATGATAGAACGGACCGGAAACAATGAGACTCAAGCCTGGGCATGCAAACAGCAGAGCTGGAGGAGATTGGTGAACTGCTCCTTACTGTGTTGTCCAATGACTATCCCTGCGATTAAAGGTTAACAGAAGAGAAAAAGCAAGTGAATTTATTCAAAATGGCCTGTGTGCTGGCCCCCACGCGTAGTGTTATAGCAGGTGATCCTCTCCCTCCCCGCGTGCCACCATACAAGTGTCAATAAAGTCACACCACTTCAGGTAACGACATAGTAATTGGTACATGTCAGCTTGGATTTGTATGGCATGTGCACCAAAATTTCAGGCTTCTTCTATTTTACTGTCTTTCCAAACTGTGCTACAGATGCATTCCGCAGCGTTGCAAGCAAACCTGATTAAAGATATGACGCACAAAGTTTTCTCTCTCTCTCTCTCTCTCTCTCTCTCTCTCTCTCTCTCTCTCTCTCTCTCTCTCTCTCTCTGTTCATTGTTCTGTGTGTGTGTGTGTGTTCATTGTTCATTGTTCTCTCTCTCTCTCTCTCTCTCTCTCTCTCTCTCTCTCTCTCTCTCTCTCTCTCTCTCTCTCTCTCTCTCTCTCTCTCTCTCTCTCTCTCTCTCTCTCTCTCTCTCTCTCTCTCTCTCTTTTCCAGGGGTGCAGCCTTACCCGAAGATTGTCTACGATGACTATTACATCCAAATTAACGTTCAACAAGGATAACCATCTCAAAACGTGACAACATTGAACGGTTGTGCATGATCACTGAGTGGTACCTAGCGGTCCCTAACAAATTCGCAGCAGCGTTACACCGATAAAGAAGCATTGCCAGGGATGAACAATGGTTCCATCAAGATGATCCCACTGCTCACACCTCCAATGACACTCTGCAATGGCTAAGGCAACGACCTCGTGAGAGGCTCATCAGTAAAGAGGTCCGCAACAGATTGGACCGCACATTCACCAGACCTGAACCCAACACATTTTATAGTTGTATGAAAGTGTCTGAGAACCTTCTCCACAACCATTCCTGTACTGAAAAGGGCACCTGTCGCCCAGATTATGGCAATACCATTGGCGTCCAATGTGTTGGTGTTATTGACATTATTGTGACTTCCTGTGAAATATCATTAACATTACTCTACTTTTTATATATGCTTAAGAATCTTGACCAGCTGCCGTGGCGAAATGGTTAGCATCGAGGACTCCCGGCTGGGAGGTCGTGGATTCGAGTCCCATCAGATTCATGTGGGTTTTTCTGCCCCAACTGGCTCCTACCCAGAGTTGAGTTTGCTGCGGACTCAGTTGGGAAGACTGGGACCACACAGTCGAGTTTCATCCACTTAATGGATGCGTTTCTGAGAGTGTTGCTCAAATTTCCTGACCAACACTGCAGCTGCCTGTATCTCTCGGGCCTGGTTGACGCTGGGATATATTATGAAAGGAAACGTAGAGTACAGCCCTGTCATGTAGTCTCAGACCGAAATGGAAACCCGTATCATCATCTTAATCATCCCCATTCTCATTGATCAGCATAAAAGTCTCAAATTCTGTGGCCCTTCACGCCCCGCTCTCATGGTGACCTCAATTTCGATGTCCTCTCACGTCTGTGGCCTTTGTTTTGCTTCCGTCGGCGTCACCGGTATCGGCGAGTCCATGGGGGCTGTCGTTGGACGGACATGGTGGCGCTCTCCGAGTGACTCGGCAGCAGTGCAGTGTCTCCTCCCGCTGGGGTTGCCTCTTGACGACTTAATATTGACCGCTCCCTGTGGATTGTCGGTGCCAGGGCTGCGGCAGGGCCAACCAGGCTGTGGCTGTGGGCGGGTGTCGGAATGAGCGGCGTGGGTGCACTACCTCTGAGGTGGCGCAGAGCTGGAACAGCAAAAATAAATAAATAAATAAATAAGTAAAAAAAATCTTATACGGAGTAAGGTCTTATGATGTATCATAACAAATGTTTCTTTGTTGCTACAAGCTACATTTTACTGCGCAAACTCTTCTTGCCGAAAAATACTCTTTGATCAACTGCGACCGAGCAAAATGTTTCGGTGGTGATGTTATGTGACACGGTCACTTCTTGGCAAAACTAACCTGGACTGTGACGGGTGGTGACAAGTTCGATAAACTAGAAGATGATAACAATACAAACACTTCCTCCCGTCTCCTTCCAATGTAAAACAGAGAGGTGATTTAAAGTTCAGCAACAATCAAAATTCATTAAGATTAAAACCAATGATGAGTGGTGGTAAAGATGATGGCGAAAAAAAATACACAAGACCTGCGTGGGAAGTTCCTCAGAATGTCCTGTCTTGTTTGCCCCACTTGCTATTATATGTCACGAAAGTAGTCTAAAAAAAATGAATCCAAAGTGGCGCTATGGAGTGCATGCGATGTGGTGTTTGTCCAAGAAATAAAGGGATCTTAGCTTGGCTCTTGATGATGTTCCATGGAGGGATTTTTTCTGTGTCACACTGTCTCCTCCTCCAACTTTCCAGATTGGGCCTCGTCTCTGCTATTGATGTGGACTTGGGATTGATGATTGTAGACGGGTGAATGACGACACGAAGGAACGAAGCAAACAGGAAACAAACAGGAAACCTGCAAAGGATGAGTTGTCTAAGTCCTCTCGATCTGTATAACAATTCCCTGGACACCAATCACACTCCAACCACACTTTTACAATTACACTATCTTGCACTACGATTTCCATTTCTCATTATGTGTGAAAAATTTTACTTTATACCAATATTCCTTTTTTAACATTCTTTCTGAAATGCCCAGGCTTCGTGAATAAAAAACAAATCATCAACACAAGAAAATTCTCGACGTCTCTGCATCTTAACATTTTTAAACAATATTCTCAACACAAGATGTATCTCGACATTACTGTACTTTTACATTTGCAGTTACAACATTCCTTTTCCTTTTCTTATAAGAATGCACGTCATTTTCATTTTCACATAATCTCACATAATAATAATAATAGCTTCAACATTGCGTTGTATCAGTTCAGCATTTAGACATCTTTTGCCCAATGATTTCACATATCAGCATGTAAATAAATCAGCGTTACGGCGACGATGTGCTGAGATAAAAGAATGGCTGGTTAAACAGCACGACACAAGGTGGGTATGGTGTGTATGCGAGATGAAAATCACTGCTCCGCAATCAATAATATATGCTGACCATCCGATCTAAAATTTGTAAATGTCACCTTAGTCAAATATTTTGTTACAGAATGTTGTAGTGATCGCAGACAAAGAAAACACAATTATATTTCAAGCATTTATTGATTCAAGCGGATTTGAAAGGAAAAAAATGAATGTGCAGCTTATCCCATATCAAACTACATCAGCGCCGATTAGTTGACGGGGCCGGTTCGACCTTTGCAAATGAAGTAAACACATCCTCGCCATGTGTTCCAACTCCTCAACTCTTCAATGCAGCACTTCCACTCGGTACTGGCCTAGTACTGACACGTGCTAAGATCTTGAGGTAGCTGAAATCCTTGGTCACCCTGCTTGACCATTACAACGTAACTCCTGATGGCAAGTCCCAGGCAGCGAGTAAACCGTTGGACAAAGTGTGCTCCCCTGCGCTTGCGCGTTGTTGCTATGAATCATGATTGGTTGGTGTTCCTGGCAGCAAGATTTTATTATGTAAAATTTCCTGTGAGTGTTTTAAATTTGAAGGAATTCCATCATCACAGGTTTCAAAATCGAAAAATGACTAGTGAAATGTAGATATTAAAAATCTTTACTTTTTGAAGATTTTGATAGCAGTCGAATGCATGAGTTGAAAGATGACGCCGTGCAAATGATGACGAGATTTTTGTGAATGAAAATGTTAGATCTGTTAATATGCTGCCACATGGACGACCTTCAGGCTGTAGAGAGTCGTTCACACGTTCAGAGATCAGAACTGTTGGTATCTGTAGTTAGCATGTATGTCAGTCAAAGCCTCTGATGTATTCATCTATCGCAAACAGGAAGGCACAGCATGGGCCAGATGCAGTAACGTAGTCCTCCAACACACAGCTGGCAGAACCATACCTGGCATATTCGTTTGAAGTCCAAATCAGATTGGTTTATCGGTCGGCGGGGATATAAGCAAAGTAACCACTATCTCTCTCTCTCTCTCTCTCTCTCTCTCTCTCTCTCTCTCTCTCTCTCTCTCTCAGATCAGTCTCAACATGTTCAAAGAAAGGTATCACTCGTTATTATTAACTGAACTAGAAAACAAAAGTCCATGAGTCGGATTTGTTATCCCATGTTGATCTCATTCTTCTTTTCTCTTGTTGTTTTGATGTTGGGGTGGGAGGTGGGGGGGGGGTTGTTGTTTTGCTGTGGTGGGTATTTCTGGTGTTTTTCAGCTCATTCTTCTTTATTGCATGACTTGATTTTGATACTACCCTTCTTTCATTGTGTTTGGCATTTGTGATGTGGCAAATTTTGCTCTCTCTCTCTCTCTCTCTCTCTCTCTCTCTCTCTCTCCATGGTTCTTATCTGTCTCATCCGATGTACGAAGACTGGTTGTTGTTTTTTTTTCTCACTCAAACGGTTCTCCTGCGCACTGCCGTGTGACTAGTCTTCACAACCAAATGTTTAGAAATACGTGCAATCCACCTTGGTTGAACAACCGTGATTTGCTCTCTCTCTCTCTCTCTCTCTCTCTCTCTCTTCTCGGTCTGGCTCTCTCTCTGTCTCTGTCTCCCCGTCCCCTCCCTCCCTCCCTCCCTCCTCTCTCTCTCTCTCTCTCTCTCTCTCTCTCTCTCTCTCTCTCTCTCTCTCTCATTTTGTCATCCTATGTTGTGATCTCTCCTTCTTCCTTCTCTTGTCGTTCTTAAGTTGGAGGGGAGGGAGGGGGGCGTGTATGTATGAATTGTTGTTTGCTGCTGAGTTGGCATTTCTGGTGTCTTTCAGCTTTTTTTTTCTTCATTGCATGACTGATTTTTTTACCTTCTTCTTCATTCATTGTAGTTTTGTAGTTTGTGTCGTTTTTGATGTGCCAATTTTTTATATCTCCTCCTCCTCCTCCTCCTCCTCCTCCTCTCCTCTTCTTCTTTCTTCTTCTTCTTGTCTTCTTCTTCTTCTTCTTCTCTTCTTTTCTTCTTCTTCTTCTTCTTCTTCTTCTTCTGTCTCTCCTTGTGTCAGAGACTCCGTCTTTTTATTCTGTGCCTCCAAATCCCCACCTCTCTCTCTCTTTGTGTCGCTCCCCATCCCTCCCTCCCTCTCTTCCACACTTTCTTCCTCTATTTATATTGTGCATTATCTGATTCTAAACAGCTATATATTCACTGTTGTTTATGAGTTTATATGCAGTTCGATGCAATGATTTC
The DNA here is from genome assembly GCA_016801955.1 of Conus betulinus. Classification (NCBI taxonomy): domain Eukaryota; kingdom Metazoa; phylum Mollusca; class Gastropoda; order Neogastropoda; family Conidae; genus Conus; species Conus betulinus. Next base: position 40,578 of record JADBJO010002091.1, read on the forward strand.
TTCCATGGTATTTATTGTTTGAGGGCTGGATGAAAAAAGGCCACTGACTTGTGCTTATTCTTCCCCCCTCATTTAACGACATTTCGTTCGTTCGTTCGTTTCTCTCTCTCTCTCTCTCTCTCTCTCTCGGACTAAGAAGTGCAAGTGACTAATGCTCTGTAACAAAATGCCTGCAGAACCATTGGCGTTCCGACCTACATGTGGACATTTCATCGCAACTTATGTTTCTTTCATGGCCAAACGAGTGAAGCTGGCGGCAGCCATGTTTGTTTACATACGGAAAGCGAGAAGTGCGCAAAAACCAATGCGTGCTCTTGACTGTTGTGCTTTTACAGATTCTTCTCTGTGCCGGTGACATAGAACTGAATCCTGGGCCTGACAAGGAAATCGAAACTTTATTACAGACTATGTTCTCTCAACAGTACGACAAATTATTGGAGCTGTTCGAGGAAAAACTGAACGAGCGACTACTTGTATTGAACAACACATACTGGAAAAGATAGACAGTGTATTTTGTGACATCCGCGATCAAGTGCAAACGGTGCAGTCAAAAACAGCAAAACTGGAGGATGATTTTCGTACTGTGACACGGGAAATGAAAACGTTTCACACTTTCATTAGCAGTACGGAAAAAAGCTAGCTCAATCACAAAAGACTTTGAAAACCAACTCGACAAAATGGAAGCGCAATCGCGTCGCGATAATGCGAGGTTCTTCAATATCTCAGAGACTGAAGATGACAATTATGACTTATTTGTTGAGAAAATCCTTGATGTATTGCAAAACACAGTCCCTGGCAAGCGATGGAGACATGAAGACATCGTGCACGCCCATCGTTTGGGACGAAAAAGAACTGGAAATAACATTAGACCACGTCCAGTGATAGTCAGGTTTTCCAGATGGAGGGACAAAATGGATATTTTAACGAAAGGGCGTGATGGACTGCAGAAAAAAGGAGTTCAGGTGGCAGGAGACCTGACGACCAAGCAGCAGAAAACGGTTCAAGAGTACAGAGACAGAGGCATTCGTGCCTATTACAAGGGGAGCCAGCTTGTGGTTGCAGGCCCCCTTCGATACCATCCCTTGAACCGTGGCACTTTTGCCGAAGTACTTCGGCGGGGGGTTGACAACACCACAGGACGTACCGAGCTGCACATTGACCAGCAGCAACGTCATTCAAGAGCATCCCAGGGATACCAGTACAACAGACCCCCCCCCCCCCCCCCGACTACACGGAATACCCCAGTCATCACTGGGATAGTGGAGGTGGAGGCATCAACAACTGGTACCAGGGTACTGGCCCTGGCGGAGGGATCGAGAGTGAAGTGGGCAGGGGGGACTATGGGAATGGTCCCTACTACTACTATCAATATCACTCCACGGGGCAGGACTACAAAAAATCATCCCCAGTTTGACAGCCACCCTCTAAACCACGCGAACCTCATTCCTGTGCCTACTGTTGCTGAGGAAGTCAGCCAACCTGTAGCAGTGAGAGCTTGTGATTCATCGCCATCACCTTCAGGATTCCCTTCTGTTCCCCCTGACTGTGGCACGAGTGTTTCTCGGTCAGGGCCAGGGTGGGATACCATACATCACACAGTCACTGCAGAGGCCGCCACCTCCTCGGAGAAACAGATCACAGACACACTATGCAGCGGTGATCTGAGGGAGCCTGCTGGTGCTACCTGTCCAGGAAGCTCTATTGATTTCGAAGTTGCTGAGAAAACCACATCTGAAAAAAACCGTGCAGTGATGCTGAACAGACCTCTGATCGTGATGAACAACAACAGCACTCCGTCGCACCCGGCAGATACAGCTGCTCCTTGCACGAGTCACCCCGGGGTACAGGAGGCATCTCTCCTGCAGCAGAAGCTGGTATACGTGTGTCACCTGCGTTTGGCGCTAGTGACGAAAACACTGATCGTCGTGAAAACTCTAGCGCCACATCTCCTAAGGAGCACATTTCCAATGCATCCGCGGAAGACTGCCCTACCCAGCCTGAGCAATTGACTGTTGTTGCTACCCATTCCATTGACGAGATCCGGACTTCGCCAGTCCCAGTGAGTCAAGACAGAACTCGAAGTCATACCCGTACGGCTAGTGTTCAGAGACGTCTTAGAAGTGCGTCAACGTCACATACCTACGATAGAAGGCAGCTGACATTGGCTGAGAGTGTGTCAACAGCAAAGAACAGCAAAAACACTTCCAAATCAACAAAATATAATAAATAGGGACGCGGCCCGGCCCATATCAGTTCTACGATAAACCGCGATCTATCTACTTCTGGTTTACATTTCATGTCATATAATATTGAAGGACTGGCATGTCTACAGGATCCAGAAATGCGTATGTACTTTTCCGGTTTTGATTTTTGTCTTATGGTTGAGACTTTTGCAACAACATTTCCATCTGCACCCTATTTATTCCCCAACTATGATGTGTGTTGTCTCCCCTGCTGTTAGTTTGTCAGATGCTGTAACTGCACGATTATCTGGTGGTCTTATTCTTATGGTTAGAAAAGAAACTTATGAAATATGTGGAAAGAATACCCCTCGAATATGACAATATAATAGCATTAAGCCTTGATAAGGAACTAATGAAAACAGAGGCCCATGTTGTCTTAATGGGCATTTATTTACCCCCAAGTTCGTCCAGCTACTACAAAGAAACAGATGTTTATAATGGTGTCGCTATGTTGGAGCAATGTATTTTGGAAGTGATTGAGAGTGTGGGTGATGTTTCGTTCATTCTATTTGGTGACTTTAATGCACGTACTGGCTGTTCCAACACCATTGAATATGACGTTGTTGACGATCTCATCGAAAGCGTCGGTCATAAGGACCATACCAGTGAACGTGGCAGACGATTATCTAAAGATCGTGTGTTGAATGATTTTGGAAAATATTTGTTGAATGTATGTGATGAATTTGTTTTTTCTTATAATGAATGGGGCTTTTGAAGATCATAAATCCTCGAACTTCACGTACATCTCCAACACTGGCTGTAGCGTTGTAGATTACTTTATTGTTTCAAAAAAAATCTACTACGGTTTCCTCTGAAAATGATTATACAGCAAAAAAAGAACACAAACATATGCCAATAGAGCTTTCTTTTCATTCAAATGTCTCTGACTCCATGCTAAAAGTACAAACTGTTAGATTCGAAAAATATCAATGGAAGAAAGAACATCTAGATGAGTTTCTTTCCAATATTGGAACAGACCTAACAAAACAAATGTTTAGAGAAGCCGAAAACTTAATTGATGATATTGACGTAAACGAGTCACTTGGTAATTTAACGAAGCTCTTTTAAATGCAGGTGCAAGTATGAAGACAGTCATCAACATTGGGCAACCTCAAAATCAAAAATGGTTTGACAAAGATTGTAGAGACTGTAGAAAAGACGTACGTCAAAAGTTGAGGAAATTTAATAACACTGACGATCCAGATGACAACCAGTCATACCTGGACAACCGCAGAGAGTACAAAGAACTCCTGAGGCAAAAAAAGGCAAAGCATGATCGCGAACTTCTTAGCTCGTTACAGGAAACTATCAAAAATCCGACAGCATTCTGGACAAAAATAAAGAAATATCTTGGCAAAAAATCCGTAGCTAACGCAATAAGCAAGCAACAATGGTTTGAACATTTTCAGAAGATATTTAATGATCATGAACACTCAATCACATGTGATAATGAAACAGTTGAGACAACTCGTGATAAGGATATCGATATAGACCTTTAGAAAAAGACATTTCTGAGCATGAAGTTTACACTGCGATTCGAGCGTTAAAGAATAATAAATCTGCAGGTCCAGATGGTATTATCAGTGAATTTTTTAAACACTCTGCTGTGAGTGTTGTTTCTTATCTTACAAATTTTTCAATAGGTTATTTTCCACGGGATTATATCCCGACTGTTGGACAGAAGCAATAATTCAACTTTTTATAAAAGGGTGATAAAGAAAATCCTGACAATTATCGAGGAATATCATTATTAAACATTTCCAGCAAAATATACAGTCATATCCTTAATAATCGCTTAAACAAATGGTTAGAATCAAATCATCTGATTGGAGAGAACCAAGCAGGTTTCCGTAAAAAATACAGCACAATCGATCATATATTTACGCTATTTTCACTTATAAAAAAACAACTCGTATACCATAAAAGATGTATGTTGCTTTTATCGACTTTCGCAAGGCGTTCGATTCTGTAGATAGAACCAAACTGTGGACTGTGCTACAAAAGAATGGGATTAAGGGTATCAGTAGAATGTTTAAAGCGATCACCAGCATGTATGAAGTTGTGAAAGCTAAAGTCAGAGCTGGGGGTGACCTAACAGACTCTTTTGTGTGTCCAAGGGGAGTGAAGCAAGGTGAAACTTGCAGTCCTGTATTGTTTTTGATGTTTATTGATGAATTAGC
>JADBJO010002091.1:50000-60000 GCA_016801955.1 Conus betulinus
TCTGTCCGTGTCATGCATACATTATTTTTAACACGTCATTCATTCTGACAATTCAACAGAGCAACATTGTAATCTAATTCTACAATGATAAGAAAACTTTATAAATATTACTTAAACCCATTATTACTGTATCACTATCATCATATTATCATCACCATTACTGTTATCATTATCGCCATCATTACATAATTACAACAATACTGATGTCATTGTTATTATTACCAGCATTATAATTTTTATCATTATACTTATAATCATTATGTCTTATTTTCACTAATCCTATTGCCATCATTAATTGTAGAATTAAAATAGTAGTAATACCTAGATACAATAATTCATTTATAAAGAGAGAGATAGAGTGAGAGAGAGACAGAGACAGAGAGAGAGAAGGATTGTTTATAAATGTGAATATGTTACCCCTCCCCTACCTCAGCTAGTATATAAACACATCCCCTTTTTTTTTTCCCTCCACCCTCATAGCATCAGCACCATAAAGTAACATGTACCTATCCACCACTGCAATTTCAGCCCATGATATCCACCAACAAACCACAGATTACCATATCTCCCACTATTTACCTCACACATAACTTACAGCTATCTTCCTTTCGCTTCTCATTACATTCTGTCTATTTCTCACATCAATCTCTTGTTTATTCAGATACTTGTCCACTCCATTTTCTTCATTTGGGTTTGTTTTCTGTATTTTTCTTTTTAATTTCACATACTATTTCCTCTACAAGAGCTTCTGTTCCATCTTCTCTCTTTCCTGTGTATATGTTGTGTAGATGCTTGTAACTATGCGGAAACACACACACACACACACACACACACACACACACACACACACACACACACACACACACACACACACACACACACATTTATTTGTATTTTTTTTATTTCAGTTTATTCATTTATTTATTTATTTAATCAGCACACCTTTTGTTACAATTTCGTTACTAATACAAGTGTTTATATGTAGTACTATCATTAATATACTTATTATTCTTTACAATATTTCTGACATTAAAGCTTACCACTTTTCCAGCCTCCTATAGCATCACTATCATTACTGTATAATTACAATCAAAATTGTTAAGAAAAATATTAATATGCATATGATTATTACTATACCTATTAGCTTCCATTCATCCCATAATCTATACCTTCTATCTCCTTTCTATTCTTCTCCTCCTCTCTCCCTCCTCCCTTGGTTGTTGTTGCTGTTGTTGTCGTTGTTGTTGTTGTCGTCGTCGTTGTTGTTGTTGTTGTGTTTAATCCCCTTAATATTAGAATGAATACCTTTAGTACCATTACTATGATTAACATTGTTGAGTTTTAAATTTATTATTTATATTTATTTATACTTCGTTCTTATTCTTTTTCAATTATTTTATTTATCTAATTTTTTTTTTCCACCACTTTCCCCCGCCTTTTTTGTTTTTTGTTTTGTTTGTTTTTGTTTTGCTTTTTGTTCTGAATTTTTTTTTTTTTTCCTTCTTTTTTGATACCTTTTTTCTTTCTTTTTTTTTTTTTTTTTTTTTTTTCTCTTTTTTTTTTTTGCGGTCTCTTTTCTTTTTCCTCTTTTTTTTTGTTACAACACCTAACACCTACCATCTATCATGCTTACACACAAACGCCTGCTTACGCACGCGTTCCACACTTTCATTCAAGCCCAGTTCCAAGTGTTTTTGATTTTTCTATCATTGGACAATGCTTCTTTCTCATTTAATGTATACTATGGTACAATGATGTCTGGGTTTTTCAGTGCACTAGTGTATGTTGTAATGAGTTTGCTTGCTTGCTTGGTTCTTTCATTCTCACTTAATTCACCCCCGGTATGCGATTTATACCCAACGAAGTTGTTGTAGAAAGAGTAAAGTAGCAGAAGGAGCAAACGCGATCAGGAAGGACATAGAGAATCAAGAAGCAGCGAGAGAGAGAGAGAGAGAGAGAGAGAGAGAGAGAGAGAGAGAGAGAGAGAGAGAGAGAGAGAGGAAGAAACAGTTCACAGTCTTAGTCTTTTTCAGTCTCCATGTTCCCCAAAAGGGTTGCGCCCTTTCACAAACGAAATGGAAAGAGTGGAAGGTGCACAGAGGAATGGAGAGCGAAAAAATGTGTTAATCTCGCTACTCCCTTCTTTAAAAAAGAAAAGTAAACTAAAGAAGTAGTGGATATGATACCATGAAACGAACTACGCTGCAGTACATCACATCACAATTGCCACACAGCATTTCGTGATAATACTCGAAAGGAAACCAACCAATTGAAAAAGCATGAACGATATCGCGAAAAGGATCACGCACGTCCATTCCTGCGTAAATAAATCTGGAGGAAGAGATGGAAATAAATATTTACCGAGAAACTACTATCATTGAAAATAAAGTTATCTCAACAGATATTTGTTACGGAGTAGCATATGGGCTTCAAATATTGTATAAATAGATGTCGTTGCCTGCGTTTTTTATAAAAATACTTATACACATTTTTCCCTATTAAGATTTATGTGATTAATTTGATTCAGCGTAGCTTTTCTTATGGTCTTGTCGGTGACACCAAACATTACTTTTAAGGCATCGATCTTCATATGAACGTCAAGATTAATTAGAATATAATTCTCAATCTTTCTCCAAAATAACAAGACGAAAGGACATTCGTAGAAAAAATGTTCTATCACGTCGACTATATCTTTACAGTATGAACATTTGTTATCTTCTCTAACTTTCATCTTGAACAACATGATGTTAGTTGGATATATGTTATGCACAATTTTCCAGTGTAAAAGACGAAGTCTAGTTTCTTCTTTTGTTGCTTGCATGGCAATAGTCCATATCTGTTGAGTGACATCAATGTTAAATAATCTTTTCCAGAAGCCAACCGCACATGGCTGAGTGTACTTATTTTCAATTATTTGTTTTCGATATCCTCTTAACAGGCTTTTACCACAGAATGTGGGGAAACTGAGGGAATCTCGGTCATGAGCGAGTCGTTGATCAAGGTGAACACGCACAAACCTGCCCACCGCACTGCGCACCACATTATACTCCAGCAGGCGACTTGCTGAATTCCCCCAATATGCCAACTATTTCATCAAAAGACTTTAGTTCGTTGTTGATGGTTAGCATATCTTCCACGCATAATATATTTCTCTTAATCCATTTTTAAAAAAGAGAACATTGCCTTGATATTTTATGGTACTGTTATTCCAAATTACCCTAGACGCTGGTACTTGTAAATGATTATTGTTATCTAACCAAGTGCGTAGCACCGAGTTCCAAAAATGCGATTTGATAAGTTCCAGTCCTTTAAATTGCTTACTTTTTATGGTTGCATAGAAGCAAATACACTTTTCGCCAAATTCTAAGAAATTGTTTCTTGCTATACGCCACCACTTATTATTTGTGCCATTATCTGTGTCATCTTTTGAGCTTACCTTGGCTCCCCACTGTAACAAACATGCATTTTGGAATTCTTTTAGATCTATCATCTTAATCCCCCCCTTATCCGTTTCGTGACACAACACTGTTCTTTTTACTTTTTCAAACGCTTTCTTGTTGCAGTCCTTTTTTCTCCATACAAATCTATATAATAATCTATTGATCTCATTAATTACATAATCTGGTACAACTATCGCTTGCATTATGTAAAACCCTGCTGAGATTAAAAATGTTTTTACGATACTTACTTTGCCCATAATACTCAAATTTCTTTTCTCCCATGTAGAAATCAACCGTCTGCAATTTTCAATTCTACCCACCCAGTTTCTCTCCAGTTTAGAAGCACCTGTGCTGTTACTAAAGTACATACCTAATATCTTTATTTTACTTTTTTATTATAAATCCATAACATTTTGTCTACAATTTATTTTACTACCTAGCCACATTGCTTCCGATTTATTTCTGTTTATTGTCAAACCTGACATGAACGAAAAGCTTTCAAATAGTCCAAGCGCTATTCGCAAATCGTTTTTGTCTGCTAAAAACAGTGTTATATCATCAGCGTAAAGAGCAGTTAACAAAGGACATGTCTCATGAGTACTGTCATTACATTTAATTTCCAAGCCCTTAATTTCCGAACCGTTCCGTAATCTAATTGCCAATAGTTCAAGGGCTAAAACAAAGGCTAACGGAGGAAAGGGACAGCCCTGCCTGATTCCCGATTCCACTGCAAACGGTTCGGAAATCCATCCGCAATAGTTTATACAGCTTATCGAGTCGGTCATCAATATTTCTACCCAGTTAACAAACCTTCCCCAGAACCAAATAATTTTAAATGCGTTTAACATGAATTCTTTGGAAACAGAGTCGAAGGCATGGAAATAATCAATAGTTATTAATAGTCCTGGTTTGTTTTCGTGACGCAGTTGTTCGGTGACATCGTCAATAAGACGTAATAATGTGGACACACGTCTTCCTTTTATGTATCCTACTTGGTCATCACATATTAAAGAATCAATGACACTGCCCAGTCGCGCCGCTAGACTTTTAGCTAGGAGTTTATAATCGACATTTGTTAAAGATATCGGTCGCCAGTTATTGAGATCATTTCTGCTAAACCTTTCCCCTCATGTATAAGTGTTATTACGGCTTTTCGTTGAGTTGAAGACATGCTCCCCGAAGTAAATGCGGTCATAAAAGATTCCATTACGTATTTACCTATCCGACTCCAAAATACTTTATAGAATTCAACGCTTAATCCATCATCATACCAGGACTAGAACCATTTTTCATTCCTTTCAATGCACTCATAATTTCTTGCTCTGAAAGATTACCATCGCAGTAAGCTTTATCATTAGCAGATAGAGAAGGTAAATTAACACCACGCAGGAAGGCCTGTGTTCTTTGTAGCATATTATCACTATTTATCTTTTTCTTGTATAAATTCCTAAAATAGTCTCTTTGTGCGGCTAAAATGTTCTTTTGTCCCTTGATCTCAACCCCATTTGCTTTTTTAATATTTTCTATGATCTTAGAGTTTGCTCTTGCTTTTTCTAAACTAAGAAAGAACTTAGAGTTCTTTTCCCCCTGTTCAATCCACTGAACTCGAGCCCTTACCTGAGCTGCACGGGCTTTTGTAGTTTCTTCTAATTCTAATTTTAGTTTTACGAGCTCTCTTTTACGCATAGTTTCCTGGCAGTCTGGATAAGTGCTGAGAGCACTATCGAGTGTGTTCAAATCTGCATTCAGTCGTGCTAATTTATTTCTGTTTTTAACAATGCTTTTTCTTTTGAAAATTTAATTGTACATTCTTTAATTTGATTTTTAATAGTTCCCAAGTTATCTGATTATCATCTTCAGGGTCTTTTTCAAAAGTATCTAAGTATGATTCATGTAATAACATAGTTTATATCCAAAAGAAGGGAGCCATTAATTTCCAATACCCCCTTTACCATGTACAACATCAACGAACTTCACTAAAACACAACAGCCTCTGTGATCTGAGAAAGACACACTCTGCATAGAACTCTGCACTACATTTTCAAAAATAGGTGAACTGGTCAGTATATAATCCAGTCTTCTTGCAATAAATGGATTAATTCTGGACCAGCTAAATTCTTCTCTTCGTTGTGAAACATTCGCCATGTGTCATACAGGTCACATTCACTCACCATTCTGTTAAATCTCTGTACAGTATGCTGGTCGTGATAACCGCCACTTATCACATCGTACTCATTACTTAAGACAGTGTTGAAATCTCCACACACAATAAGATTATTGATATTTAATTTTTTACAACATCTTCTAATTTATCAAAGAAATTATGTTTTTCCTGTAAACTATTAGGGGCATAGATATTTACCACAATCATCTGTTTCTCTCCTGTAGTGATTTTCAAGACTAGAATTCTTTCAGATGCGTACACTATTTCAGTTTCAGCTGACACATTTTTCTTAATTAATATTACTAATCCACCACTATGTGTACTTTTATCAGTGAACATGAGCTTACCTCCCCATTCTTTTTGCCATTGTTCACTTACAGCTGTATTAATATAAGTTTCCTGCAGACAGATCACATCATACTCATTGTTTTTTTTAAAAACCTACAGACGCGTTTTCTTTTATTATTGGATCTTATCCCTCTGACATTTACAGAAAAAACATTTAAAGAAGATAAAGCCATGTTGCAGGGTTCCACGAACAAATGACCATGAGACGCGCCGAAAATCGTAAAACCGTGTCATCAGGTCGTGTCCGACCCTGTCACTGTTTTTCCATCGCTGTATGAGGGGCGGAGATCTTGGCAGTTTTTCTGTCACGTGGATCGGTCAGAGTGGGGGAATCCCCTTCTGTTGACCACGGCCGTTTTGGAGTCTCAGAACGCGAACGGGCTTTAAATTCCAGTTTCGACTGACGTGTCAAAAGCACTTCCTTTGCTTTCGACAAATCATTTTCCTTCTTTTTCATTTCTTCTCTCTTTTTGGGTCTGCTGCTTCTTTTGTGTTTTTTTCCCTTTTCAACGGATTGGGCAGAACTCATGTTAGAATGACAGTCCCTTTCATTATCATTCTTACCTTTTTTTTTTTCTCCCTTTTCCTGACTAAGTTCTCTCTCAGTGTCATTCACGTTAGGTTCTTTCTCAGTGTCAGTGGCGTCAGAGTCAGTGTCACTGTCGTCATCAGTGAGGAGCGTGTCAGGGTCTACAGTTCGTTTCTGTGTAGAAACAACTGGAAGAGGATCCCACACAGACACAACTTCGTCATTGTGAGTCAGAATTGGCAAACAGGATCCCCTTGCCGATGACCGGGTTGGAGACACGCTCTGCACGTGATAACAGACTCCGGACACTGCCTGGCCAAATGACCCACTTTTAAGCAACGATTGCACTTCGTTACCCTGGCCTCTTTTTTCGGTTGTTCCTTGTGATAAAGGGTGGCAGTAAAATCCCCCACCTTTACAAACCTTTCCAAAGGTTTTTCTGGGACGTTGATGAAAATGAAACGTCTACCAGAGTAAAATCGGGTCAGCTTTCCATCTCTGTTTCCTAACTTTTTCCATCATCAAAAGGGGAGCGAAAAACAACTCCAAGTTTCACAAGAGCTGACTCAATATCCGCTCCATCGCAAGACAAGGGGATATTCGATATCCAAACTTTGGTGGCTGGTCTTTCGGAATCACCCTGTCCTGTGAGTATGAAAGGATTCTTGTCGTACAAACGCAGTTCAACACCGCTAAGAGACAAACCTTCTATGAACAACTTACTGCGTGCTGTTCGAGTCGCTGGGTAGAGTCTCCATAATCCCCGTATTTCCTGCGCGCCCACCATAGTTTCTCTGCCACATATTCTTTCGGCTGCGACACAAATGTCCAGGGCTTGAAAGGAACGATTCTCATCAGAGCCAAAAGAGTAAGGCAGGTCTCTTTTCAACAAAAACAATGGTTCCACACGTGAGTCCGCCATTTTGAAGACACACGCTGAACAAATTAATGTAAAGAGAAAAAAAAATTGAAAACCACACAAGATAGCAAAAATCCGACCAGCCAAAATACACAGGAGATATCGAACTTCTATTTAGTGTAAGGATATCATCACCCAAACTAGCGGAATAGTAGTAGAATTTCACAAAATATGAGCTGAACGGTGACACAGAAGAAAAAGCAGCTGTCAACGTCGAAGCCTCACTTTCGAATTTCTCCTATTTATCTAATTATCATTAATTTTTATGTTGTATTTTTCTGTTTTTTTTTTTTTTAATATCTATTTTTTGTCTTACTAGTATTTATGTATATTTTTTAAACATTTTTTTAACATTATATTTTTTTTTCTTGATTTTATTTATTATGATTATTATAAGAATGTGTTTTCTAAATATATTTCTGTATCATGCTTTTATTACCTTTATCTTCACGATAGCTGTTAGCAGTATCATCAGCAATACTATTGTTAGTATTGACATCCACATCGCCATCGCCACAAAGACTGTTGCCACGGCAACCATGGCGCTTCAGAACCCTCTAACCCACTCTTCTTTCTCCCATACTACAACTGCTATTGCTTTATTATCACCAAAAGTAGTAGTAATCCTGTCTTAATATTATTTAATATTTTGATCTCTATTAGTATTCCTATCAGTAATATAGTTATCATCATTACTACCTTGACTCATACATTATCTCCCTTCTAACAGCCTCGTTTTCATTCAACGCCTGCCAACCTTGCGCTGCAGAGATCTAAGCTAAGTGACAAATTCGATCATTTTCATTGTCCTATTTGTTTGTGTCTTGTCTGAAGAAGACCTAAGAGGTCGAAACGCATCGTGTTTTGTCTTGTGACTCGTTTGTCCATGTGTCTCTTGGCGGGTCGCTAACATTCATTTAAGATTTGTTTAGATTTCCGTCTGCAGTCGTCTCACTTTGCAACTACAACTATTCATAACAGTAATAATGACATGGGGGTGCTGAAACAGAATTAAACTTACAAACAAACAAACAAACAAACGAAACAGCACAGAGAGAGAGAGAGAGAGAGAGATGTCAGAGGAGGGGGAGGGGAGAATGGCAGGTAGGGGGAGGAGAAAGGGATGGTAGACAGAGTGGGAGTGAGGATGAGCAGTTTGGACGGAGTAGGTTATATGTTTTCAGACGATGTATTCAAGGTATGGTTCACAGAAAATTTGCGAATGGACGCTTATAATTTTGATTGGATAATCAAATTTCTGAGACAAAATCTTTATGCAAATGTTTCTTGAAAAGGGCACTGATACAATATGGCATAGTATCTGTCAAGAGATTGTAAGCATAAATGATGCCTTCTTGAATTCATATTGCTTATTCAGAGGAAGTATGTTCAGCGCTTTAAATTTTTCATCTGTTATTAGAGATACAGCTTGATTGAGTACTTTTGCTGTAGTCTATGGAGAGAATTCAGCCTTTTTTGTGGACATCACAACTCCCGTCCCATTCTGTTGAAGTGTAATTGGTACGTGACATTATGTGTGCATTGAAGAAAAGTTTAAGCACAATACTATGGACGTAGCGCTTTAATTGAGATAACAGGAAAAGGTGTCTTGAGACTACCTTGCATACATTATTGAGATGAGATTGCCATTTCAATTCTTTATCTATCGTTATCCCTAAAACACGATGCTCGTCTACCTGTTCGATAGAAGTGCCATTCAACTGAAGTTTTAGGCAAAGAGGAGGTATTGGTGTTTTTGGTGGGTAGCTATATAATCATATATTTGGTTTTGGCTAGGTGCATGACCATTGAGTTTGAATAACACCAATCTGACACGTCGTTTAGACTTTCCTGGAGATAAGTGTCTATTGTCTGTAGATAACTACAATTCGTTTGGAGTGACGAGTCATCAGCAAATAAATCTGTCGTGAACTTTTCACCTAATATGGACAATGGTAAAACATTGGTGAAGATGCAGAATAGGAGGGGGCCTTGTACTGAGCCTTGTGGGACTCCATGTCTAACAAAAGTCTGAAGGGTAGGTTTTGCCACTAGGCACCACATACTGAGTCCTATCGTTCAAGTATGATTAAAATAACGAGACTGTAAGGGTTAGGTTCACGTAGATAGATAGTTTCTTGAGAAAAATGAAATGATCAACAAGATCAAATGCTTTTTTTTGAAATCAAGGAAGACAGCCCCTGTCATTTGTGATTGGTTCATATTTGAAAGCCATGAGTCACACATGCGTGCTAATGCTGTATGGGAGGAGTGATTAGATCGGAATCCAGATTGGAGTAGGGAAATGGTTTGTTTTGCTCCATGAACTGATATACGTGTGTGTGTGTGTGTGTGTGTGTGTGTGTGTGTGTGTGTGTGTGTCTTTCGAGGGGGGGGGGGGGGTGGACAGAGTTGATAGTAAGGATATAGGTATGAAATTCCTTGGATCCGACAAATCATATGATATTGGAAGGGGATCACTGTGGCATTTTTGAATGCTTGAGTGAATACATTAGTTTCAATGAACAAATTAAATATGTATGTGTTTTGTTGTCCGTCGAGACGACGAAGACCATCTGGTCATCCTGGGATCGGGGATG
>JADBJO010002091.1:65000-90000 GCA_016801955.1 Conus betulinus
ATCAGCTACATATTCACATGAATGTGAACAATCCCGATCATGAAATGACGACTGATAGGAAACATTTACCCCAGGAACATAGTCATTGATAACATGCTGAAGACTGACAATAGATGAGAAAAAGGTCTGTACATCTTGTTTTTGTCCCATCCCAGGTGGACTTTGCAATCCGACCTACGGAGTGTTGATACTATGCAGGGTCCACGTCAGCTCCTCAGCAGACTGTTTAGGCTTGCTTGTTGTCATTTTCCTGAAAGGTTATTATTATTTCTGTCATACAGGTACTTTTTGTTGTTGTTGCTTGTCTAGTTATTGGATCTTTTCAATCCATTGACATATTCCAAAATAACTCTTTATTTGTTTCATTGCCCCTGCCATGTGGTACTCACAAGATCAAGTTATGGGGGAAACAGGGCTGAGGAACATCACACACAGTTTGCAGAAAACCCAAATTCTGGTTAGCAAATAGTCCATCAGTGTCAGAGCAGATTATCTTCCCTGGAAAGAATGGGGTGCTGATTTTTATCTTTGCCATCAATATGAAGTAAACTTGCATCAAACATAATGCATCTCTGAATCCGGCTTAACCTTTCATACGTCATATGCGAATACTCTAGTCGTTTGCATACCCTTGGCGTAGAGTTTTTACTACCAAGTCGTTTATAAATTCCATCTGAGACTAAGACTTAAAGGCAAAAGATTTCTGACAAGACCATGTTGAAAGTTATTGGAACAACTACCACGCAATGCTTCGTTATGGATTCCAGTTCTGCCAATGTACATCTCTAGGTCTTCCGTTTTTATCACGATCCGTAACACGAATTCTGAAACAGAGAGCATGACAAGAGTAGAAGATAAGAAAGGTTTTATTAACGGCTTGGACAGGAGTGGTCGAAACTACGGCAAGAAAACGGGAAAGCTGAAACACCAGTTCTGTCTTCACCCCGTCTTTAGCGACCCTGATCACTGTGTCTGTATGCATTTGTGATTTGGAAAAAAAAAAAAAAAAAAAAAAAAAAAAAAAAAAAAAAAAAAAAACGCTGTGAGTAAAGAAGTGTTATCATCCGACTCAAGAATGAAATGGGTGTGTTATGATTATAATGATTTTTTGAAATAAACATTTTCACAGAGACAGACGGACATTCATGTGTGTGGATCTCAGACGACGCTCCAGTCATTTGGCATTGCCACCTTATGTTGCCATAATCATTCATTCAGCAGGGAGTCGGGGCGATCAGGGTGACATTTCCAGGTATTATCTCATCGTTCCTTCCTATGTTTTATCAACTGTGTGAACAGGGAATCTGTTCTAATGGCTGGTTGTCGAACTGGTTCTCCTGTCTTTTCACAAGTACGTTTTGTGATTCCAGCCACAGATGGGTGTCTCCTTGCTGACGCTTCGTGGCCAGTGTCCTACGTTTTTCAATGTCATTACTATGGCGACTGGTTTGGGTCAATAATGGCGGGGGTTGGCTAGATGTTCATAAATATTAAATGCGCATATTAAGTTTGAGAACTCTCTCCTACAATTTCTTACAACGCAAGTCACAGCGGATACCACAACCAATTGACAATAGGAATTGTTTTAAATTTTGTTCACCCCTTTGTGCCCATTCAGGAAAGGATCTGGTTTGGGCATAGGACAAATCATGCAGTTGGATTTGAGCAGGAAATGTACTAGATTGCATGGACATGGGGGTTTTGCGCATTTTGGACTGCCCAAGTAGGTCTTCAGGATTTTGTCGCACCTAGACGTGATCATGTTTAGCATCAAGAACAGGGTTTACGGTCATCTACGACGTGCCAGCTGAACTTGAGGATCCTGCAGATGAGAAGTGTGTGAAGGGGGAAGAGAAGGGAGGTGGGTGAGTCTGTTTATGTTGAATAATGGGCTTCCAAAGCAGTTGTTCAGGCTGAAGACATCACTGATGACAGTGCTGGGATATCCATGGTTGTTGAAAACGTCATACATTTTGGATGTTTGCAGTGAGATGTCGTCCGCCGATCAAAATATGTGCATGTTATCGAATTAAAAGTATGGAATGCTGTGTTTTGTGGATGGGTGGCAGGGAGATGTGTAGTCCAAAGTGATATTTCTTATATAAAGAAATACTTCTGCAATGGCGTATTTGGACAACACATGCTAAATTAGGGTAAGACTGACAATGGTGTTTTGACAAAATCAAGATGATTTATACTTTTCTGACGTCATCCTTCTAACAGATCCTTGAAATCATCCTTGCTGTTGCTTTGTTAAGAAGTTGACACTCAATATTCATGAAAACTGTTTTCTGAAATAAAACTCGCACAAACTACTTTCAGTAAAAGCAACATGCTTCTGTCTTGAATGCCTTTATAAAGACGTAATGCAAGATGCACATATGATTGACATCACTACTGCTGAACCGTATTCACCCAAACGAATACTAAATACTGGTCAGTAAGACTTCTTCAGTACTGCGTCAGACAAACCATAAAATAATGGCACCTATATCAATCATGTGTGGTTGAGTGTGTGACACGTTATTCTTCAACTCAGAGCCTCTCAACAGCCACGATCCTGAGATTTCCAGCAGTAAGTATGATGCAAAAGAGAGACAACTTGTCTGCTCTTTGCTGAGAGTAACCTTTTCTACAATTCTGTATTGATGGTATTTTTTTCATTTAGAACGAACAGCGTAAACGTGATGAAATATACTGGATATACGTGTGCCAATTTTGTTGTAATATTTCGTGCTACTGAGTGACAGCTTCCCATGGTTTGCTTTCGACAGAGTGCCGACCAAATAATGCCAGAAGGCCCAAGCATACGTACGAACACACACACACACACACACACACACACACACACACACACACACACACAAACTAAACACGACACAAGCTGAAAGTACGCGTGCGCCCTCATCTCTCCCCGTGTGTCATGAACTGAGACAGAACTCTGGCAAGTCTGAACAGACGTTTTGACAACAGGCTCAAGCAACCAAAGTAAAAACAACCAGTTGCTACGTAAATGAAACTTGTTTGGCTACTTCCATTACGCTGTCCTGGAAGAAAATATCAAGGAAAGGTACCCTGACCGCTTGGCAAAGAGAGCAGACATGATATCAAACAGTGATGGAAAATGTTTATCATTAGCGGCTAGCTGGACACTACACGTCTGGTGGTCATGAGGAAGCAGACATTTCAAAGAAATAAAGTCTCTGTCCATGACACACGAACTATTCCAAAGGCAGCTGCAAATCTATCAGTGCTGGAGATTTTCCCATTTCCCAAATTGTATTGTGTCATGCCTGCCTCTTCTAGCGTTGTTGTTCTTCTAGGGATGATATGCGCTTATAATTATGACAGCTGTGACATTTTCTATGAGTTTTGGTGTTTTTGTAATAAAAGTTGAGGCTTCACAATCCTCGGCTTTTCCTACAATGTGAAATGTAGTATACAACTGTCAGACTTCTTCCTTTAACTCTTGTGTCATCAAGTGGTATTTCTTTTTTTTTTTTGGGGGGGGGGGGGGGGGGGGGGGGGGGGTTGTTTTTGTTTTTGTTTTTGCTTTTTGATACTTACTAAAATGTTTTCAGTTAATGTTTCTTGCTTTTCCTAGGAACTTTTTCCTTTCCTTTTATGCTATGGGTCTAATCAGAATACCCTTCATTCATATTTCCTCTAGAACAAATAGTCCTTGTTTCTTCTCCATTCTATACCTTCATTTCGTTTTCATATGTTATTTCCTTTTCTTTCATATGTATTCTTCCGTTCCAACATTTGTTTGTTTTTTCTTGTAACATTTTCTTTTCAATGCCGGGCATAGGTCATATTTTCCCCACAATTTCGTGATTGAAAATAAAACACGAAAGTAACAATCATCTTTTTTTCATTTAATTTGAGCTTTGGCAATTTTCAGTAATTTGGATCTTGTGTACTCATCTGATGCATACTCACATTATACGTGTATGTGTTTATATCTTCAGCATATTGTCTGTCACCCAGTAAAAAAGTTTACCTTTCAGAATGAACAATGTCCTATTTCTTTTTCGAATGTTACTTCTGAATACACCATTGAATGGTCACATCTGTAGCCTGGCAGAATATCACTGTGTGTTCGTGGTACCGTTCTGAGTAGTCGGATAGAAGGAAGGAACACATCACGGCGAGTCTGCTTTAAAAGGCTTTATTTTCGCCATGTGTTCCTTCTTTTTCTAGTGTGTTTTATCCTATATATCAGTCAGGACTAAGTCTGTCGTCATAATTATTTGTAATCGTTGCCCGTACTTTGGGACTGATACATGTTTACAAATGCAAAATATAACCACTCAAATTGACAGTACCAATATTTTGTTATTCTGTTTCAAGTATGTCATGTGTTTTATGTAAAATGCAGAATTCTCTTTGTTGATTACATGTTTTCCCTATTTTGTTCATGTTTGCAATAATGTGGTTCCATTTGAATCTTCCACTTAAGTTCTAACTTAGAATTCAAATTCATTCTGAAATATTATAGCTACTCTTCTTGAATTGGTATGGCCCGATGCAAAATAAAACATAAGTCCCCATTTGATGACAGTCTCTCCATCTATTCAGCGTAGAATGCAAAGTGCTTGGTTTCTAAAGGAATGAAACATATCATGTGCGAGCCCGCGCGCGCGCGCGCGCGCGCGCGTGTGTACGTGTGTGTGTGTGTGTGTGTGTGTGTGTGTGTGAGTG
The DNA here is from genome assembly GCA_016801955.1 of Conus betulinus. Lineage (NCBI taxonomy): Eukaryota > Metazoa > Mollusca > Gastropoda > Neogastropoda > Conidae > Conus > Conus betulinus. Next base: position 69,705 of record JADBJO010002091.1, read on the forward strand.
TTCGCCCTGTGGGTTGGGCATAGAACAGACCCACTGCCCTGCATTTCGTAAGAGGCGACTAAGGCAGGATAACCTCGCCTCGAGGATAAAGAGGTTTGCGTAGGGCTAACACCCCTACCTGTACACTAGTTACAGAAGATCGACGACAACGAACCAAAACATTCACCTGGGCAAGGAAGGGTCTCCATCCCGGAGACTTATGACGCAGTGCAGTGAAAGCCGAAAGGAAGCTGCAAGGCTGACTCCCTTTCTAACACCCTTGACAACAACGAGAGTAGCCACATGGAACATCAGGACGATGTACGAAACAGGAAAAACCATCCAAGTTGCGAGAGAGATGAAAAACTACAAGATCGGAGTGCTAGGACTGAATGAGACAAGGTGGCTACAGTCAGGACAGCTGAGACTTTCATCTGGAGAACAGCTGCTGTACTCAGGACACACAGATGATGGAGCCCCCCCCCACACTGAGGGTGTGGCCCTGATGCTGGCACCGGAGGCACAGGGGGCACTCATCGGATGGGAACCTGTCAACTCCCGCATCATCACCCCAGTTTACCACGAAGAAGAAGGACATCAGGCTGAACCTCATCCAGTGCTATGCTCCCACCAATGATGAGGAAGAAGAGAAGAAAGATGACTTCTATCAGCAACTACAGACAGTGATAGACAGAAGAGGAGCAAAGGACATGACCATACTGATGGGAGATTTCAACGCCAAGATTGGAATAGACAACACAGCTACGAGGACATCATGGGGGCACACGGACTGGGACAGATGAACGAGAATGGTGAGCGCTTTGCAGACCTGTGCGCCCTGAACCAGCTGGTCATAGGAGGAGGAAGCATCTTCCCCACACAAGCGCATCCACAAGGCTACATGGAGATCCCCAAACCATGTCATGGAGAATCAGATTGACCACATCTGCATTCGCCGCAAGTTCAGGAGATCATGGCGGGATGTACGAGTGATGAGAGGTGCTGACGTGTCATCAGACCACCACCTTCTTTTAACAACAGTGAGACGTCGCCTCAAGAGATTCACCAACGCCAACATCACACGGACAAGGTATAATGTCGGACTGCTCAGAAAGAGGGACACACAAGCAGCATTCCAGATCAGCCTTTCCAACAGGTTCCAGCCGCTACAAGAGCTGATAGAAGATGGTGAGATGGGACATCGAGACACAGTGGGGACACCGTAAGAAGCTCTGACATGACACATGAGAGATGCTCTTGGCAAAGGGTACACAGGTTAAAAATTTTTGATGGTACTTCTGCTTTGTAGAATCTAGATGTCTGTGTGAATAATGGTGTTTGCTTGTGTCACGGTCGCTAAGCCGGACGGGTCTACCACCCCTAGCCACGCCTATCGCACACTGGGTCAGACAAACAGCACACTAACACAGCTTTACAATCATGCACACTTCTTTATTTCACACACACACACTATGGCGCCACCACTCACGTCCATCCACAACCGCACACCGGTATCCCACATCCCCGCTGACCCACTACCCTGCTATGACCTGGGGGACCCTAACCTATCCTAAGGCACCAATTGCGGTATATCACTGTGACCTGGGGACGCAGCGATAACCCGCACACGTGGTGGCTAACTACTAGGGACAAGGACTAACCCAAGGGACTCTAATCTCTAAACTACTGCCACCCACTCCTCTCTCCCGGGACCCACCCTTCTTTTTTTGACCGGGACCACTACCGCACCGGTCGCTGCGTCCCTAAGGGAGGGCAACGACAGGTGCCCTATCCCGTGCTGGCCACTGCGTCCCTAAAGGAGGCAGCAGCTAACACCCCTAACCCTACTGCCTATGGCTACACCCCCTTCCTACTCCAAAAACTTGGACACCCTTCCTTCCCGGAAAAAAATCACTGCTCCTCGGCACTGTGCCGTGGGCCCCTCGCAGGCTGACTCCTCCCCAGACGACCCTGCTCCTCGACGCTGTCCGTGGACCCTTGCAGGCTGACTCCTCCACGGAACATCCCGCTCCTCGGCGCTGTCCGTGGCCTCACGCAAGACGACTCCTTCCCGCGGAACACAACACTCACACACACACACACACCTGCCGCCCCCCCCCCCCACCACCACCACCACCACCACCAACGGACCCGACTCTTGAAGGAACCCCTCCTCCACTCAAGGCTCCGCCGGAACTGAGGGTGAAGGAAGGCCTGGCGCAGCAGTACCCCCTAACAAGGCGTCTGAATAGGGGCGTCCTTCCCTCCAGGCAAAAAAAGAACAGGTGGCTGGAGAACTGCCTCACAGACGGCAGACGGCTTAGGTAGACTCCCCCTCCCAGAAGAGCACAGTTAGCAGGAGGAGAACTGCCTCACGGACGGCAGACGGCTTGGGTGGACTCCCCCTCCGGGAAGAGCAGTAGGTACCGGGGGAAGCCGCGGTTCACCTGCCAGCACGCGGCAGCAGGCTGCAGTGATCCAGCCTCAGCCTCAACACGGAAGCAGGATACCCTAGCTGAATCAACTGGACAGACAGACGATCAACCACACCAGTTCTGCAACTGGCTGAAAGTGGCTGCCAACAAGGACGACACAGACTCGGCACAGGCCAAGGGCACACCAACCCGATGAGGACCTGGCCCTAACTATGACTCGAAGTCCCTCACTCAGCAGAACTAACGGCGCTCTCTCCGCACCTACAAGGAGCACGTCCACTCCGACGAACACCAGGGACCGAAGTGAAGCTACCCCAACGCATTCCGCCATGGTCGGAATCAAGTGAGCCTCACTCACAACACAAAGCAGCCATTGGTCAGAACAGTGTATCCCTCCACAGAGCTGACACACCTGACCAACGGACTAGTTGATGCTTGTGCAAACAACGACAATTTACAAAAACTCACAGACTTGACAACACAACAACAGCCGATATCCTGTCCCGGCCTCTCTCATATGGAACCCAAGCAACAAAGGGTAGCAGTCGGAAACGAAACCAACTTCCTCCTACCACTCCCTCAATAGACAACGACTGGAAGGCAAAAATACTATATGTCCTACTTCCCCTGCCCCCCATACCTAGCCTAACCTTCCTACCTAACCCCGAGGATCTTAGCCTACTCCCTACCTAACAAAAACCTCAATCTCACACACACACGCGCGCGCACACACACACACACACACACACACACACACACACACACACATATATATATATATATATATATATATATATATATATATATATATAGTTTTCAATATTCAGTCCAAATAAATTGCTGGACACCACTCCTCCCAAATATACTTCTGGGGTAAAAACTTGGAGTAAAATAAAAAAACACAGAAGTAACCAGTTTCATTTTAAATTGTATATTCTCCAATAAAATTTTCGCTTAAAAAGCTTCTTCAGCACTGGCAGTGCTGAAGAAGCTTTTTAAGCGAAAATTTTTATTGGAGAATATACAACTTAAAATGAAACTGGTTACTTCTGTGTTTTTTATTTTACTCCAAGTATATATATATATATATATATATATATATATATATATATATATATATATATATATGCACACACACGTGCGCACACACGCACGCTCGCTGGCATACGCGCACACGCTTTCTATCTTGAACCACCACTCTGAACACATGGACGTGCTGGTTCAGTACCGCCGATTGGTGACAGCTTGTGATATAATTCTACTCAAAATAATTTTGAACAGTGCTTTGCTTGCATGGCTGATCAAGCTGCTGGTAACGTTGCGCTAGTTGTATTGATCATTTCGTGTGTTGGGAAGAGTGACGACCAGTAATCAAGTCCATGGCGTGGGCCGCTTCCCAATGGACATGATTTTGCTGCAGATGGCAGTTAAGATATCAGCTACTGCCGCTCGTCCATGTTTTAATTTAGCCCTTTGAGTGCCACACACCCTTTTCATGATCAGGTGGAACCATTTGCCAAGGGGTTACTGGTCGTGAAGGGTACTAACTAAAAAAAAAAATCTGTCATCCGCACTACTTAAAGAAAGTACATATAAGCCATGTTGTCTTGAAGGAAAATGTACACACTGTCCTGTAGTGACATTTTCACTTTTGCTGGCAATGTATCTGGAATGAAACTGAATGCAAACATTCTTTTTAAATTCTTCATGTATATCATGGTAAACATGTAATAACATTATCTTCTTACCATATATGTGCATGAGTATATCAAGAATTCTTCAACCTTTTTTTATGCTTATGAGGTAACTGGTTACATTTTCACACAAATTTTGGTTCCCTTTGACACAGAATCTTGTTTTCAGTGTTTTCTACGTCTACGTCAACTTTTTTCGAAGTACTGGGTTCTTCTTAAACACACTACACTAGAAATACACACGCACACACAAAATATGTACAACAGCAGGCAGCTGTCACTATATCTTGGTGCTTTTTTTTGGTGTGGTACACCTTGAAAGGAGAACAAATACATAAGGGTGGGCAGTCAGGGACACTGTTCACACAGGAAACTGCTTTCCTTTCTCTCTCACTGCTTGTAGTACACTTTGTGTCTTCTGCCACAGGACCGCGCTCCCACAGCCTCTAAGATGTTTACAGGGAAGTGGCGCTCTGTCAGTGGTGCAACGTCTTCATTGCGAGGAAGTCTCGTTGTGGTGCTGGGTTGTCAGTGCACACCAGATCACTGATGACTTGACACCGAAAAGTGAGAAAATCTATGCTGCTATGCCTGTGTATCTTGAACACCTGGTATGCATTCAAGAGGGCAGCCTGAAGTAGGTGTGTCATGACTTCTTGTACCATCTGGTGGTTTTCTTGGTACGTCAAATCGTATGGTTTCAGCATCAGATCTTCCTTGTCGACAGCACCCATCTTCGAATTATAGGAAACCATACAGCTGGCTTTCCACACTTTCTGCCCACTTCTTCGTTCCACTTGCTTGCATACCTTCGTTGTTCGTGGTCATAAGCATGTACACCACTTTGCTGGACTGCCATTTCACAAACAGCAAGGGTCCAGACCTCAGAGATTTTACCGGCTCTTGCTGACTGACTTGGAGTTGCCTGACTTCACCTGGTGCACGGTTTTCACGCAGTGTCTCACAGCATACTGCATTGCTAGTGTTCATATGTTGATACAATTTTGAGCCAGAATACCAACTGTCCATGAACAAGTGGTATCCATTGTTCATAAAACGACCAGTCATAAAAACAAGTTTTTTTCTATTGTTGACGGACGGGCAGCATCACCTGGAATGCGCTGCTTGAATACAAGCTGCCCTTTCCACAACAGCAAGGACTCATCAATGGCAACGAATTCTCGGGAGTGCAAACAGACTGGAATTTCTCCTGTAAAAGCTGGACTAAAGACCTGATTTTGTACAGTCTGTCTGTCCAGAGCATTACGTGCTGGTTCCTTGCTGTTGGCATTGCAGTGCCAGATACGTAGCAACGCTTGAAACCCATTCTGTCACACGATTTGGGGGAATATTGGTGTAGAAGATGGCAAGGTTGACCAGTAAGATCCAGCTGATGGCTTGCTGACAGTGCCCGTCAGCAAATGAAGGCCAAAACATTTTTTGCATATCTACACGGTTAACCTCTTTCCAGTTTTGCAGCTGTGAAAAACACTTTTGTGGATGGGACACTGACAGTAGACTGAAGAAAGTGGGCGTCGCAGGGGGTGTGGCAGTATATCTGTAGCGCACGCGCTCTGCTCTGCATAACAATCTGTTTCAGTTATGAAATGGTCAATTAGCCATGAAAAGTCGGGAATAATCGAGAGGCCTTTGCCCATCTACTGGTGTCTTGAGATCAGGTTTTCCTGTGAAGGCTGCTACGTCTGGCTGGGTCATGTTTGGCAGAACAAGGGGATGATGCAGCACCTCACCTCTCCCTCGTTCCGGCAGAACTCCTCTTCCTCGGCCTCTTCCTCTGCTCACACTTGTTGAGGTAATGATTGTAACACACACACACACACACACACACACACACACACACACACACACACACAGAGAGAGAGAGAGAGAGACAATGACAATGACAATGACAATGACAATGACAAAGCTTTACTGAACTAGGCCTTCTGCCCATGTCAGGGGGAGGGGTTCACAAAAGGAAGTCACATGAAAATGCTGCATGTCATAGAGAACAACAAGGATAATCAGCACAATCAGCGAGAGAAAGTCGGGACATACAAAAAAAAAAAAAAAAAAAAAAAAAAAAAAAAAAAACATTCAAGTGTGAATTAGACATAGAAGGGTTGTAGGGATGGATTGGGTGTGGGAGGGAGGAGGATATAGGAGACACAGGTGGGGGGGGGGGGGGGGTGGGGTGGCTAGGGGGAAGGAATATAACTCATGCGTTTCATAATAATCAAAATGTCAAACATAACACATAGACAAACATCTCAGACATCTTATAGGTATTGATTTCTGAAGGTAAATGCCTTTGATAAATAAAGGCGAGGGGTTTACACATTCTCGTGTCAGAGAGCAACAGGGTTAATTTAAACGCATTGGGGGGTGGTAATGATATTTAGGAGGGATGTACATTTCACGTATATCTTTATATTGAGAGCAGACCAATAGAAAGTGTAATTCTGATTCTTCTGTATTTGGGCAAAAAGGGCAGTTATTATTTTCTGATCTTTGGGAATATCTAAAGCGGTGAGGTTTCAGCTGTGAAACACCTAGTCTGAATCTTGTCAAGTGCTTTCTGAGAATAGGATTTTTGATAACATATAAATATTTTGGAACATCACATACTGTCTGTCTAAAAGAAGAATACAGCTTGAATCTTTCTTTTGACATGATTGAAGAATCTAGATCTTGTAGATGACAATCAAATAGTCTCTGTTTAAAGACTGACACAAAGGATTTAATATCTTCGACGCCCTGGTTTTCCCACACATAACCAAAAGCCGTATCTGTACAAAGTATAGCATAAGCTACTTACCCAATTCTTTTTATTATTACAAAGCAAGACATATAGCATTTTATAAGCTTTTCGGGGGGATCCGACTTTCTTTCTTCCATTCGAGTAAGTTTTAACCAGTATTTCACACATTTAGTAAATGTCTGAATGTACAGTGGATATCTGCCAGTTTCGCAATAAACAAGAGCAGAGCATTTGGAGTCTGTACACTAACATTTAATAGGCGTTTAATGGCTAAGAGATGGACTCGTTCAATAACAGTATGGTCAGCTGTCAGACCCCAAACTTCGGCCCCGTATGTTTAAAATAGGCTGAATCTGGCAATCAAAAATTTTGAAGAAAAGTTTTAGATTATATTTCCCCAAGTGACCATAGAAATTTTAAATTTTAAGATACTGAAAACACATCTCTTAGCTTTCAGAGCCATTTCCTCCAAGGAGTATGAAAAAGTTAATCCTGTAGATAAAATAACTCCAAGGTATTTGTATTCATTCACAACATCTAACTGAGCACCATTATAAAACCATTTTTCTCGAGCTGCAATGTAACCCCCATTTTTCTGAATATTACTATTTTAGATTTTTCATTATTGACAGTTAGCTGAAGTCTGTTAGCAGTGTCACATAATATGTTTTTAATTGGTGTTGAGACCTACTACAGAGTGGGAAAGAAGAACAACGTCATCAGCAAATAATAAGATAAGAATTTGTGTTAAATCGGGTGATAGCTTATTCCATGTTTACCAGATGAAACGATGTCATTGGCAAGCTCATTTATAAACAAAGAAAAAAGAATAGGGCTGCAGTTGTCTCCCTGTTTTAATCCGCGAGGACACATAAAGGCATCTGTAACGCTAATGTTTGATCGAACTCTAACTTTAACAACGTGATACATACTCCTAATAGCTCGATACATTTTACCTTGAATACCATTTTTGCGAAGTATTGACCATAAATGATTTCGGTTTACTAAATCAAAAGCTTTTTTAAAATCAATAAACGCTGCATAAGTTTCTTTCCAGAAGACAGCTGTTTTTGTACTAGTGTAACTAAAGTAAATATTTGATCAACTGTGCTGTACTTCTTTCTGAATCCCGCTTGTGACTCATTTAATATGACATTGTCTTCTACCCACTGTGTCAAACGTTTATTGAGAATAAAAGTGTACAGTTTGCCACCAACGTTCAATAATGAAATACCCCTATAATTGTCTGGTGAATTTACATCACCTTTTTTATGTAATGGCTGTATTATGGATTTCTGACCAGACCAGTGGAAAGGTTCCGGAATCAAACAATTTTTATGAAAAATTTAGTCATGAATGAAATAATTAAAGGGGGAGCATATCTGTAAAAATTCCCCACTAAAACCGTCTGTTCCGGAAGCTTTTCCGTTCTTCAAAGCTTTGACAGCAAACACCACCTCTGATTCTGTTATTTCAGAGTCCAAAAGGGAACTGTCTATGTCAACCTCGTCCGATAGTTGTTGATAATCAAAAAAAACGCATTTTCATAACAGATATCCGGACATAATCTATTATCTTGCATTGAATCATCATTAAAAACCTTGTAAAAAGTGATCATACCATTGCTCTTTGGTTATAGAGGTGTCTGGCATTCGAACAGAAACTCTTGCTTTAACAGTTCCCCAAAATTTCTTTGGATCATGTTTATTCCTCTCTAGTAAATCTAGTGTACGAATTTTATCTTCGGCTTTTTTGTCATTTAGAAGAGATTTATATTCCCTTCGTTTCTCAATATAGATACATCGAAGTTCTTCTGATTGTTTTTTTATCTTTACAGTTAGAAAAGTTTCTTAGGGAACGTTGCAAATCTGATTTCTTTTCTTTACATTGGACATCGAACCATGGATTGTTTTTCGTTCGGCCTACTACAATCTTTTTTCTCATACTGCCCTGCCAGAGCCGAGCCTTCGTAGAATTTGCTCAAAGCTAAACTTGCATTCTCTTCGATTAATCCTGTAGCTTGGTCAAAAATAGCTACAATTTCCGAACACGTAAATACTTGATGGTACTCATTTAATTTTTCATGGTTCCATACAAACTTTTCTAACAAAGCCTTTACTGGTCTTTTATGAACGTGGGCGGAATCTTTTCCAGAACTAAATAGTAGTTAAAGGTAAATGTTTAGAATCTGTTACATGTAGAACTTGCAAGATTCGAGCATGCTCAAAAATGCATCTTGACATCAAAAAGTAATCAATAACGCTAGATCCATTATATGAGATATATGTATAATCACCACATTTATCTAATGATGAAAGGCCATTCAAAATCAACAACGAAAACTGCTCACATAATTTAAGTAGGTAACGGCCAAAATCATTAGTTATTTCATCTTTAGACTTTCTCCAAAACTGACCATCCAGGTTTGTATCATCATCTATCCACAAATCGGTGTCAGGAAGGGAGAACTCTTTGCAGTTACAGTTGCCAGTCCTTGCATTAAAATCGCCTGTAAGAATGAGAGGGAGTTCACCATGCTGTTCATAAATATCAAGGATACAGTTTTCAAGCAAATAAATACCATTATCAATGTGTCTATTTCTCTGTAATAAGGACTATGACATGGGGGAATGTACATGCCTATAAGTATAATATCACTATGTAAGCCTGTGAATTCTTTAGAAAGTTTCAAGACAATGCAGTTATCAGATTCTATTGGAATACGTGTAATAAGGTTAGAATATGTTTTTTTAACCATAAGGGCAACGCCACCAGACAAGCGAGACCGCGCACAATCTGACAATTTCAGTCCAGGTGACACAAAAACATCAAAAGATGGAAAGACATGCGTTGGAAAATCAGCTGCGAATGTTTCTGTGAGAAGAACGACATCATATTTTGAAAAAAGTAATCTTACATCGGTTGGTAAACAGTGCGTAAGCCTTCGATATTATACGAGAGAAAAGCAATGGATCGGCCATTTAAGGTTTTAACATTGTTGGGGCACAAATCAACCCCAGTTGTCATGACACGGGCAGGGCCAAGTCCCTAGGTATTGGATTCTACATTGGCATCTGTCCGCGAAGAACCAGTTCCAACACGAGGGAAACATTCTGTAACCTGCTGTTGTCTGGATTTTGCTTTACTTCGTGTCAGTCTGACATGTGATTTGGGTGTTTCAGATTCCATGGAACAGTTTTGTTGATCTGACTTCACTACACCATGCAAGGCTGAACTAATACAGTTGGTCTCTTCAGATTTAACAGCCAGGTTTACCGAGGACTGACTCTCCATGACATCAACGTCAGTCCATGGGTCAGTCAGCTGTTTAACCAGGGTCTCGCTGTTGTCTGCGTGGTTTCTGGAGAGGTGGGGTGACACGTGAAGGAGGTGGAGAGGGTGTCAACGGGACACAGACTCTGCAGCAAGATCCCCAGACGGTGCGTGCCTGGCAGGGCAAGGGGTACTGGTGCATGGTACATCGCACGCCACCGCTTCAGACTTGTCCCTGCTAAATGAACTCTGCCCGGAGGAGACGGCTGTAGCATCAGAAGCCATCTGGTAGATTGCCCCTGGGTCGTGTTCAGGTTCCGGCGGATGTTCAGATGTCGATTGTGGGCAGAAAGCAACGTTCTCAGAGTAGGACTTGGTATCCTGACTTGCCTCCACATGTTCAGATGAAGACAACAGTCTTGCCCCCCACTTGTCGATGACCATACTCTCTCTAGGACGAGGAGTTCGCTGTGGCTTTTGGGTGTTACCTGATGGTAATGTGTGTGATGTCTTAGCACCTTTGTCTAAGACTGAGCATTCCACCGGTATCGTTGGATCATTTACTGGCTGTGGAGTAATGCGGTGATGGTCACTCTCCTCATGCCGTTGGTTGCCTATCCTGTCCTGTGTCTCTGGGATGTTCACTGAGTCCCATGGTCGATGATTTGGAAGTGACGGGAAGGAATCCATGTCAGCAGTCCATGGAAGTTCTTCACTGGCGTTGTCTGGGTTCAGCTTCTGTCGTGAGCGTGGGACGTCTGTGTAGGCATGATGTTGACCCACATCAGACTGAGCCAAATCATGTTGAGCCTCACCACGCTTATCCGTTGGTTCGTTAGTTCCATAATGCCGCTTTGAATTGCCTGGCTTAGTGTGTACACTCAGAGCAGCATTGACATGATTTGCCTTCCCTGAGTGTCTCTGTGAATTGTGCTGTTGATTATTCTTGCCGTAGAACAGACGGCCCTTCCAAAAGTAGGCATGTCTGCCAGCGCTTCTTTTCCTCTTTGACAATCTGGCTTTGGCGATTCGTCAGGTCCGAAGCAACAACACGTATCCCCAGTGTAGTTGTCATCTCCTTCCTGCAGTCCTGGCTTTGGAGGATGGTCAGCTTGTCCTGCCATCGGGAAAGGCAGGCAATGATGGGACGAGGGTACTGTTTGTTGCCGTTTGCTTCGTCCCACACGATGTGCCCGCTCTATGTCATCAGTGGTCCATTGTTTCGAAGGAAAAAAGCGGTTCAATAACTGCACTACTTTTCGGGTGCACTGGGAAGTGGTCTCGCTCGGGCCTTCATACACATTGAAAAACCGTAAGTTGTTTCGGCGGGAAAATGCTTCAACTTTGTCCATTTGACTGTCCATTTTTTTGTGACACTTCTAAAAAACAGGTCCTTCCACTGAAAGAGGGTTTCGCATTGTTTCTCGAGGAGGTGACACTTGTTGGTGAGGAGATCCACTTTCACTTTTTTGCTGTTCGTTCGTTGTCCTTCTGAAACAGTTCACACCAACACTGAAGCTGTCCCACAATGTCCGTGTCCTGGTGTTGTGGGTAACCCGCCATAGACAACAGTCTTTGGTCAAGTTTTCTGTCAGGTCCACGAGCCGGAGTATAGACGTTGCTGGGAAAAACAGGTGGAAAACCAAGGCTGGGACTGTTATTTGAGAACACATTGGGTGAAGGCTGTCGTGAATGTTGCTGTGTTGGTCCGGGGTTCGACTCAATGTCTCCGCAGAGACAGCAGAAGCCAAGAAATAAACACAGCAAGAGATTTCACCAGAAACAGCAGCAGCGAACCCTCAATGTAAATGATTAACACGAATCTAGGTTTGCGTTTTAATTTACATCTTGCGATTGCTTGAAACCGGACTGCCACTGACCACATGAGAAAAAGACGATGGAGGTGTGCAATGTTTACATCCGGAGAACGACACGCGTCACGGCTGTTGGTGTGTTGGAGTTGACAACATCCATAGCCGCCTGCATCACTTACTTTTTCACAGAGAGTGGCAGCAGTCAGAAGCACAGAGGCAAACAATAGAGTCAAGGACCATCTCAGAGGCCACACAAGACTGATTTCATACGCCTGTGTCCAATTTCTCTCCCTTCCTTTCTACCACGCAGCCGTGGACGCCCGGCACGTGCAGCACGCATTACTGTGTTACTGTCCTCTTTTCACCTCTCGGTTCCAGGAAAAAAAAATGTTCACGGTTCAGTCCTTATCAGTTGTATGTTAATTTTTTAAATGACTTTACAGTCTTAGCTGTCCAACATCGGAGGTCGAAATTAAGCCAATTTAACTGACATACCTTGCACAGTCCACAGTCCAAAAATTACTTCCAACAAAGCACTGAAAATACACAAATCACTTCATTTTCAAGACAGATCACACGGGCACGTCTGACATCTTTCACAGCTCACCAGCCGTCCCAGAGACAGAGAGAGACACACACACACACACACACACACACACACACACACACATTCACACACACACACACACACACACACACACACACGCGCGCGCGCGCGCGCGCGCACGCACGCACGCACGCACACACACACACACACACACACACACACACATACACACACACGCGCGCGCTAAAAATATACTGCCACCCCCCCCACCCCCCACCCCCACCCCCTGCCACGCCCACTTTCTTCAGTCCACTCTCTTCAGGGCCCCTGCAAAAGTATCCTCCCTTCTCATATTCTCTTTTTTTCCCTCTGTGTAGTTGATTATGTATTTGTTTGATCGTGTGCGTGTATGTGTGTGGTAGTAGTAGTAGTAGTAGTAGTAGTAGTAGTAGTAGTAGTAGTAGTAGTAGTAGTGGTGGGTGGTAGTGTGATGTTAGAGGTAGTGGTACTTGTATTACCTTCATTTTACGGGGTTTTTTTCGCAAAATTATGTTGTATTAGACGAAGTGTGTGTGTGTGTGTGTGTGTATGTGTGTGTGTGTGTGTTCATGCAAATATCTGTGTGTGTGTGTGTGTGTGTGTGTATGTGTGTTTGTGTGTGTGTGTGTGTGTGTGTGTGTGTGCAAGCACGCTCGCTTAATATATGCGTGCGTGCACCTGTGCAGGCATGTATGCCTTCGTATATGTACATTCGTGACTGTACTTGTAGATGCATGTGTGTGTGATCATCTGGGCATGTTTGCATAAATGCGTGCACGTGAACACATACACATGCAAATGTGAGGTCAATGCATGCATGGAGATGTGGAACAGAAGTTCTGGGTACTGTTTCACACACACACACACACACACACACACACACACACACACACACACACATACACGCATGCACGCACGTACGCACACACACACACACACACACACACACACACACACACACACACACACTCATCCTCGTGTAAATACATATACGCTCTCCGACACTTGTCAAGGATCGAACACCCACTGGCAAGTTTTAACCCACAGTCACTCAAATCTTAAACTACTGCTGAGCACAAAGTTTTGAAAATCATATATCAGCTGGTTCTGACTGAAAGTCGTTGTTGTTCATTCTCGACAGTTCCTGAGATCTACCATGGTGTGGTCACACCCGATGCTGTGGTAGAAAAAGGTGGACATCTGTAAGGCTTAGGTTAAAGAATCTGATATGATGTCAGACTTGGATCTTGTTGACATTTGGAGAGTTGTATAGACTTTCTTCTTGTGTCTGATTCGCTAGTCATTTATGCTAAGGAAGTTTGATGTTTCATGGACTTAGAAGTGACCACTCTCTTATTTGTATCAGGCTGAAATTTAAAACAGAAGAAAGATGCAGACGCCTTTGGGAATATAATTCGTCTGTACAGAAAAAATACTACGCATGTTGAACTTGTCAAAGAAACTATCAAGAAAACTAAAGAGCATTACACAGCTTAACTTATGATCCAGATAACATACAGCAAATTCCTAATGATTAAGTTCAGCTTACTACCTCTGATCAGCTGTTACTTGATGTATTATTTATGGCCATAAGAGCTCAGACTATACCGTATAGCATAAAAGAACAAATAGATGGATTACACAGAAAAGAAATTAGAAAAAGACATTGTAGCACTAGAGAGAAGGCTTCACCTGTACACAAATCTGATATAAAGCTATTACAGGAGAAATGAATAGACTTAAGTGAAATTAGGCAAAAGAAGGTGAATGGTATAATTCTTAGATCGAAAGCCCAATGAGCACTACAGGGCAAGAATTAAACCTTACCAGCCGCTGTGGCGAAGTGGTTAGCGTCGCGGACTCCCGGCTGGGAGGTCGTGGGTTCGAATCCCATCAGAAGTCTTGTGGGTTTTTCTGCCCCGACCGGCTCTCCTACCCAGAGTTGAGTTTTTGCTGCGGACTCAGTTGGGAAGACTGGGACCACACAGTCGAGTTTCATCCACTTAATGGATGCGTTTCTGAGAGTGTTGCTCAAATTTCCTGACCAACACTGCAGTGTCTGTATCTCTCGGGGCCTGGTTGACGCCGGGATATATTATGAAAGGAAGCGTAGAGTACAGCCCTGTCATGTAGTCTCAGACCGAAATGGAAATCCGTAGCATCATCATAATCATCCTCATTCTCATCGATCAGCATTAAAAAAAAAAGTCTCAATTCTGTGGCCCTTCATGCCCTGCTCTCATGGTGACCTCAGTTTCGATGTCCTCTCCACGTCTGTGGCCTTGGTTTTGGTTCCGTCGGGGTCACCGGTATCGGCGAGTCCATGGGGGCTGTCGTTGGACGGACGTGGTGGAGCCCTTCGGAGGGAGAGCTCACTCACGCCGGCTCCGCGACCAAGCAATTATTGTCGTTAGTAGGGGGCTTAGTAGGTAGGGTGTCCTGCGTATGTTAGATCAGAACAGGCGCCACTGAACACCACTGAAGTGACTCGGCAGCAGTGCAGTGTCTCCTCCGGTGGGTTGCCTCTTGACGACTTGACATTGACTGCTCCCTGTGGATTGCCGGTGCCGGGGCTGCGGCGGGGCCGACCGGGCCGTGGCTGTGGACAGGGTGTCGGAATGAGCGGCGTGGGTGCACTGCCTCTGAGGGTAGCGCAGAGGTGGGGGACAGCAAAAAAAAAAGAAAAAAAAAAAAAAAAGAATTAAGCCTTAAGATTTTTTTCTTTGGAGAAAGGCATTATGTTAGCAAATGGTTGACAAAACATGTGACAAAACGTGGAGAAATCCAGTCAGAAGAGGGTCGTCTTTTTAAAGAAACGAGGAATTTTTATCTAACTTTATACACTGAAAAAAAAAACACAGAATATATCTGCATGGAAGACTACGTCCACAGTTTGCCTAGGTTAACCAAAATCAGAATCTGATGACTGAGAAGGGCTTAGAAGGACACATATTCATAACTTAGATGACGCATCAAAAGCACCAGGTACAGATGGAATGCATTTCTTCAAATTATTCTAGAAAATTTTAGGCACCATTATTGTTCATTCCTTAAACGAAGGATTCTTAATAGGTGAAAAATGCGTTATATAGAAAGAAGCAATCATAGTTTGTCTACCGAAGGGAGATACACCCCAAAGAATACCTGAAGAACTGAGATCAAGACGTACATAGATGCATTAAAACTAGCTTGATTGAGAAGGATTTTGGTTCAAACCCCAAAGTGGATTCACATAATAAGACTTTTATGTCCAGAAATTACTTAAGTGCGAAGGTACGGACCACACTGCTTTGAATCGAATGTATCCTACCATTTTTTTTCAAAACGTTTGCCTTTCGTATGAAAAAAAAATGCAGAGAAATTGAACTAAAGGAGGGGATGATGAGGTACTGGCTGAACTAACGTTGAATGATGAAAATTTTAAGATTGCAAACAGTCTTTTAATACCAATACTGTGCACGGAAGAATATTGCATTCATTTAAGACCTCCTAGACAGTAATGGAGAATTCTTAAGTTACAGAGCTTTCTCACACAAGATTGGTACTAAAATAAAGTTCTTAGAATGTGCAAGTTGTTTACAAGCTATTAAAAATAAGAAGAAACAAGGCGAATTTCATTAACGACAATATCGGTGACTCCTGTACAAAGGCAGTACGTTTGATCATCTCTGTATGTAAAGAATCTAAAAGATATAACATTCTACTTGATGAGATTGAGATATTTTTAATATCAAACCTTTTGTCTATTTTGGAAGAAAAACTAAATGCACCAGCTGACTGTGAAAAAGTCTTAAACAAAATTCAAAGAATATTGTAAATAAAACTGAAATGGATTTAAATTGAAATACGTTACAGAATTTGTTACATATACCGTCTTAAGGAAAATGGGAATAGTTAACGGTGACGTGTCCAATTTTTTGTAACCAGAAAAAGGACAAACGCAACACTGTTTATATAACTGTGGCTTTTCTCGGTCCTTTTGGATTGAGCGCTACAACTACTCTTGAGAGGAAAATGTGTAGCTTGTCACAGGCTGCAATTTAACACCGAGCACATTCTCTCTGGCGCTGAAGACAACACAAAAATAGATAATTTCTTGACCTTATGATTTTATTAAGAAAAGTGTTGATATATACATGCAGAATGAGCAAAACAAGAGCCTCATCGTAAACATTCTTAAAAGAAGTAAGATTGAGATATCAAATAAAAAGATATATTCGCACATTTGAAATGAGATATCTTGACTTTGAAAAGAAATGGTGCGAGTTCACAAATTTATCACAATATGAGTAAGGACAGCCATGATCCTGAATCGCTGTCAGTGATCCCCAGTAAGACTCTTCTTTGTTGAGAAAACAAAGAAAAGGAGGAGGAAAGATTAAGTATGATATAAGTGAAAATACAAACAATTTAAGAAAAGACGACTTACTTAGAAACCGACAGCTTTAGGTATGCTTTATATTAAGAATAGAATGAGTGTCAGTTTATGTTTGAAGTCAGTTTAAGTCTTTGCCAAAATCGTATCCAGATCTGCGCTAAGATCGGACAATAAAATGAAATAAACATGGATTAAAGCAGCATTCTAACACAATGGTCATAAGGTGAGGTTCAAGTTGAGGATATTTAGGGCTGAGCTCACCTCGGGATCGGACCAACAGTATGTGGAGGTCTGGGTCAGGGCCTGTTGAGATTCAGGTCAGGTAAAATCGATGGAGCATTCCACCTAGCAAATTGTATTGTATTGTATTTGTTATATTGTATTGCACCGTATTGTGTTGTATTGAATTGTCCTGTATTGTGGTGTGTTGTATTGTATTGTTCTGTACTGTAGTGTATCGTACTGTATTGCAGTATGAAAGTTACATGTCGATAATTCAGTTGCAGCTGAACTGAATTTGATTTACTTTTTGCTTCGATGTTTTCTTGACTTTTGTCTTTTAATTTGATTTCCTGTAACAAATGTTTATGGCGAGACATACAGCAGCTGACTTTGTGGACTGTCCTCTGCGCACCTGTATGCTCCAAATGCTCGATTATTTTAAAAAAAAAAACCAGTTTTTTATATAATTTGTAAAAACAATAAAAAAAAAATAAAAGAAAACAAAAGTGGGACAAATTTGCAAACCTCAACCTTAACCTCCATCCACACTCTGCTCCACTTAAATGTTTATGTGGCATACTCCCAACAGTTCGAATATTGAAGCTTTCCCTCAGCCTAAAACCCGTACACATACACACTAAAGCGCGACAAAATGGATCATGCATAAGACTACTGCTTAACAATTCTTCTCCAACTTCTACACATGCTTGCATAGGCTTGGTCGTTAGTTGTCTATGACCTTGTCAGGAATTGTGCCCAAGTTTCAGGTGGGATTTCTACATTTATGTATGGGGTAAAATGCGTTAATGGCAAATACGCATCGCTTCTGCTGGCTGTCAGGAATAACGGAAGGTTGTTGACGTCTGTACCTGTGCTGGCCTGTTCGTGTAAACCATGCAGTATGTATGCATACTGAGCGGTGATAGAAAAAACAAAACTCAGGGTGATTGATTTGTTACCTGTAGGATAGGTAACTGAAGCAGGGAGGAAAGACTGGTCGATGTTGCCATAGAGACAATGAGGCTCTGTGAGCACGCGTGCTTCATATATATATATATTTTTTTTTTTAAGGCACGTGAGGTGTTTTTGTGATTATAGATTAAAGGGCATGGCTGGCATGTATTGAAAAAACCTCAGCTAATCCAAAGCGAAGAAAATGAAAAAGTGAGAAGAACACATATTCTTTAGGTACAGAATAATATGACGCTTAATATGTTTGGTTTTTTTTTTCTTGTCAGGATTTTTTTTCACCTGATAGAGTAGGGGATTTTTTTTTTTTTTTGTTAAAAGGGACATGATTACAGTTTGTGTATTTTTGTAAGTTGACGATGGGTCACAGAGATGTGACACTGGAAAAAAAAACTGTTATACGTCTGTACGGACCAGGACACTCTTTGACATCGAAGATGTTCTGTGTGACACTGTGGATGCGAGCTTGGAAAGAGAAAAGTGTGATTTTGAGTCTGCGACAACTTGTTAATGTGTTTAATCGGAAATGTGTGTGTTTAATTTTGTAAAAAAAATTAGAACGAATTAGCATAAAAATAGTGTAGAAGTTTAGCTGTTGATTATAAGGGGGAACTCATCTTTTTTGTATAACTGATTGTTGACTTTGCTTTAGCGAGAAACTGACAAATTTCAGTTGGCATGTTTGTGAAGCCACTTACGTAGGATACGTTTGTATTTGTCATATTTCTTAGCATGGTCCTATGGTACAAATTACCGCCTCTCTTGTTTATTTATCTGTTTGTTCATGCTATTTATTTTTTCTGTTTCTCTGCTTTTGTTGATGGTTCTCCTGTCCTTGGTTTCGAAACTCTTATATACTTTTCTTTCTAGTCACAAGTTCTGACGCATGCACGCACGCACGCACACACACACACGCACGCACACACATCTGCCAAAAACACTCTCCCTACAATAGCCTCTTCCACACAATGATGAGAGAGCTCGTTTCTATTCCATTTATCCATTCATGACAAAAGCTATTGCCCACATATGTATCCATTCACACACTGTCTCGACTTCTTCAATATTTCCTACCCTTCACGCATATTTACACTCAAATCCCAAACACAACATTCAAACACTTAGTAACCACAACACCATGCACACTGCAGTTGCTTGAGGGTGGCGTTTTCTGAAGATGGGCTCTGAAGTCATGAAATATGGACGGGTACACCCATTGGAACCCTCCAATGGAAGTTCTGTCGTGTCACGTCCAGTGGCCAGTAGACAATGGCATCTGCCAGGGAGCAGTTATGTCCCTTGACGTTGTAATGGAATTTCCTTTGTCTTGTGCGTCCCTGCACACTATGAGATTGCAGCGCAGACTTCCAAGGGTGGTACAGGATTGTTCCCTGCTGGTTTGTTTGGCAGTTGAGGACAGTGCTTCTCTGGGTCCCACCTGCACCTTTGGGTGTGTTTTTTTTTTTTTCTCTTCTTTGTTACTCTCTCTCTCTCTCTCTCTCTCTCTCTCTCTCTCTCTCTCTCTCTCTCTCTCTCTCTCTCTCTCTCTCTTTTCCTAGGGTCTATTCCCCAGACCGCAGTCTTCAGCGCCCTGACAGTGCTCTTGATGGCACCCTTTATCGGCACACTCCTACACCTTGCAGCATTTTCAGTCTTCCTTCTCCACCCTGGTTTCCAGCTGTTGGTTCTCCGATTCTTGAGGTGAAATGTTGAAAAAGAAACGCCAAAAGACAATGGGCTTAAACTGGACTGTCTGTTCAAAAGTATACCCTTCGGGCCGCAAACAGTATTGTAAATACAACTGTGCTGCGAACTAAATCCACGTTTTTCATCACAAACATTCTAGCATGCACGTGAATTAAGCAACTATTTATGAGTACAAACACACTCATGGTCAAAACAAAGTCAACTCCACTTAGTCTGTTTCTCTCTATGAACTTACCCCAACTTTTTACGCCACTTTTATCATTATTATCATCCTTCGTAACGGTCTGGTTTTAAAGTGTGTGTCATTTCCAAACATTCAACATGACTTCTTCTCTGACACCTTTGTCAAATTTTAAACAAGTATCTGAATCATTGGTTAAGGAAGCGAACAAGAAATCTGTCAAGAAAATGTGTGAACTAGATTCACTAGCTTTTTCACTGTTCTTTGATTTTTTGATGATCTGATGCCGTATGTTAC
>JADBJO010002091.1:95000-105000 GCA_016801955.1 Conus betulinus
CTTACCTTACTATCCTCACAGAAGTTCCATACATAAGCACTTTGCGTTATTTTTCGGCTTTTTTGGTCGACTACGCACAAATATTTGTATTGTGATTAATGCACTGAGAACAGAATCCACTGCAAAGAAAGGACATTTAGAGAGAAAACATTTTTTTTGGCAATTAAACATAGTAATGCACCCTCCCTTCACCAATGAATGAATGCTTACAAATGTAATGTCCGCTTTTTGCGTGTTCAGCAAGAACTAGGTCAATGCCTCAATCTGCACTATCACTGGTCGTTAACTTGAATCACAGGAAACAAATGCATTATAAAATGCTGAGATGGGATGTGTGACACAGAGAGAGGGGGGGAGAGACAGACAGACAAAAACAGACAGACAGACAGACAGACAAACAGACAGAGAGAGAGAGAGAGAGAGAGAGAGAGAGAGAGAGAGAGAGAGAGAGAGAGAGAGAGAGAGAGAGAGCCCACAGGCCGGTAAGAACGGTAAACAGTGTCTTTCCGTGTGGGGCAATTTTGCTGAAAGTGTGCGCTAGCTGGAACTGGCCCTGTGATGGACAACAGGTGCCATGCGCGTGGCGATGGGAATGATGTAGGCTACACCCACCAGGGAGTGTGCATTGCTGTTTAGCTTACAGCCATCTGTGAGCGTAAGGCGCCTACATAATGAGGTCATATCCCAGGGGAGACACTGCACTGCAGCAACCAGCTTTGGCTTCCTTCACTGGAGCCTTCGAATCTGATATGTTTAGAGCACTGCAGTACTTGAGCCTCCAATGGCAGTATAGTTGCAGAGCCTGATTCAATAGCTCCATCCTCCTCCTCCCAAATGCGCTATCTGCCCCCTACCCTCTCCAGCCCTGTCCTTTTGGGGTGGATTCTGTCAAGACCAACAACAGTCTGTCTGATTCGGTAGACATTAACCACAAACTCAATACGGCGAAGAACGGGTATTAAGGAGAAATCTAAACAAAGGTCATGACAACAGCAGTGCATGAAAAGATCACAGAATTGAGCACAGTCCCTCCCCCCCCCCCCCCCCCCCCCCCTTTTTTTTTTATTCATGATGGTCAGTGCAGGTAATAATGATGATGATGACGATGGTGATGATGATGATGATGATGATGATGATGATAATGTGCGCGTGTGTGTGTGTGTGTGTGTGTGTGTGTGTGTGTGTGTGTGTGTGTGTGTGTGTGTGTGTGTGTGTGTGTGTGTGTGTGTTTCTATACTCGTGTGTGTGTGTGTGTGTGTGTGTGTGTGTGTGTGTGTGTGTGTGTGTGTGTGTGTGTGTGTGTGTGTGTGTGTGGGTGTGCGGGGGGCGTTCATGTTATGTTTTTAGTTTACCTGTCAGTGTAGTAACGGCGGCAATAGCATCAGCAGCAAACAGCAGCCATACAGCAGTAGCATCGCCAGAATCATATTGTTTTTCATCAAAACCAAGCTACCCTTACAAACCACACTTCTGTGTCAACCTTTATTAACAATACAGCACTTCATCGTATCCCTCTTTGTGACTTTTCTCTTTCCAAGAATGTTTATTTTACACTGTTAGATTTTCTTTTACTTTCAAAACTGACGTTCAACCTCGTGCGCTTTCATTCGTCATATCGTAGGCATACGATGTGTTCGTTACTGTCACACGTCATGGTGTCCACATTGTAGAGCAGATTTGAGGGGCACGTCAGCACGATTGCTGTACCATGTGAGCAGTAGACGTACTTCTGGCACGAGGATGGATGAGGAAAGAGGCCATCGTTCTCAAGGCACAAGGGGTCGGTGGGCGAATCTGCAAGAACACGCCAGCTAGCTGTACAACTCGGTGTTGGGGCACATCATCTGTGTGCATGTGAGGGGAAACGAGGTGATGGCGACTGGTGCGTCAACAAACACAACAATAGAACGGAAAGAGGCAGAGTCTCTCCCAAAAGGCTGGTGAAGAGTTGAAATGTTGATGAGAAAGAGATCTAATTCCAGTTACTTGCTTCTTGTCAGGTGATCTGGAATGAAGATAACGTATCTTCGAGTTGAAAGTCGTTTCCTGGAATTGCCCCCCCCCCCCCCCCCCCCCCCCCCCCCCCCCCTCACCTCACCTCACCCCCTTCCTCCTCTTCTCCTTTAAATCCTTCCTCGTCTCATTCTTCCGTTGGCCCCCATTTCCAAACTTCACCCCCGTACGCATTACACACACACTTGCGCGCGCGCACATTCACACGCACACGCGCACACACACATACACACACATGCATGCATGCACGCACGCATGAACCTACGCACGCACGCGCGTACGTATGCGCGCACGCACGCACGCTCACAAATACACGTACACACATACATACACACACACACACACACACGCACACACACTGACACACACACACACACACACACACACACACACACACACACACACACACACACACACACACACACACACACACACACACACGCACGTGTGTGTGTGTGTGTGTGCGCGTGCGCTCGCGAGGGCCGATGTCATTTGGTAGCATTGCTGATAGTAAAGTCTTGAAAGTGGATATATGCTGCACATTTCAACAACCATCAAAAAAGAAATCATTGATTATAACTTAAGGATGTTCAAAATCCGATGCACAGAATCAAGCTAAATACTTTAAGAATGGAATTCATAGAGAATGGCAGATGTACAAGAGAACATGGAATTATTTCTAGTCATGGCGCCTGCCACTGTCCTCTGGAAAGAAAAAAATGCATTAGCTAAATTTAGTTCCTGATACTGTGTCTCTTTGTCTACCAACCGCCCCCCCCCCCCCCCCCCCCCCCCCACCCTTCCGATACCCGCATAAGCTTTAAGAGTGTTTATTTTATAGTAAGGGTCTAGAACATCTGTTCTACCCCTCCCCTTTGAGCCACTGGTTCGTCCTGTTTCAGTCAATGATCAGTGTCAACTAGGTCGTAGTAAACGTCGAGAATGCAATTCATGAGGAACAATTTTATCCAGACATTAGAATAATATCAGTCTTACATTCATACTATCTCAGCCCTATCAAACTCTGTTGTAGAGTAGGGAAGGAGTAGGGAAGAAAGAATGTGTGTGTGTGGGGGGGGGGGGGGGGGGCAGGATTTTCTGCGAATTACGTGGACATGATAGGCAGAGGAACATGTAGGTCCATCTGCCTGGGACTAGAGTTACGGGGACAAATACAAAGGGGGATACTTTGGCATAAGAACTCACAGTACTTCGTTGTTACAACATGCCTGACTACGCACATATTGTGATCCTCTTTCCACAGTTTTCTGTTTTCTTTTCTTTCTATTGTCTTTTTTCTTAGGGAAAAAGACATTGTCTTCAAACACAGCATTGTCTGGGAGTTTAGGTGGTCAGAAATGACGGAAGGCGGGGCCGGATCAGCATATGAGAGAGGAGAGGTTTCCAAGGAGGGGAAGGGGGGTGCTTTTTCAAACAGATCCTAAAAGCGGGTATGGGAAGCAGGGAGGGGGCGGGTCTCCTGTCCAAAATGTTCGTGCTCTCACCGTTCTACTCGGACTATTCAGAAACTTTGTCAAATAATTGTCGGCCGATGAATCGCACAACGCGGCGATGTTTCAGCCGAAGGCAGAGAAATCTCATAGTGCCAAGCACACACATTCTGCCAGTCGGAAGAGTCTTATGAGAAGAGGAGGGGCTCCATAAGTGGTCCGGAGGTCCTTCCAGAGAGGGGGGGGGGGGGGGGGGGGGATGTAAAAGGATGAGGGGGTCCGGGCATGCCGGAATCTCCCAATTAGACCAGCTCTGAGGGGGTTGGGAAGAGGTGGGAGTGTGTGAAAGAGCTAAGAAGTAGGGATTCAGGTCTGCAGCTTACCCGGTGACAGCTCAGACATACGTTCCCCGTTGTCTTCCCTGCTCAGTGACGGCGAGTGCTGATCTGGAAAAAAGCTCACTTTCATCAGAGCATTTGGCAATTTGAGCACACACACACACACACACACACACACACACACACACACACACACACACACACACACACATACATACTTACATACACACGCGCGCGCGCAAGAGAGAGAGGGGGGGGCGGCAGACAGGTGGACAAACAAATGGAAACAGAGAGAAATAAACACACAGACAGAGGCAAGGCAGAGAGGGAGAGAGAGGCGAACAGACGCAGAGACAGACAGACACAGAGAGACAGACAGACAAAGAGGTTTTATCCACCCATGCAAACACAGCACTTTGATTTAAAGGCTCACCCAAAGAACCTGAGAGGGACAGGACTCTCCATAGATGTTGACTCACAGGAACTGTTTTACCCAGTGTGCCTCAAGCAGCTTTTGATTGAACCCACAACATTGGTGCAAGGTATCGCTAAACTGTCTTCGTCTCAGTTTCAGATCGCCGCTAAGTTTGACTGATGTGTGGAGATTAATGAACCACTGAGTGTTTTAAATGCTCTTTAAAAGATGCAGCGGGCTATTAAAACGTGTAAAATAAACACCAGTATGACAACGAATTTGTAATCATTCAGAAAGATGTCCATAACTGTTTAAGAAATTTAAACATACGTTGGATCCACCAGATAATATTGCTTTGTTGTCAGCAAGACGTGAGTCTGAACAATAAGTATTGAAAAGAAAAAAAAAAATGCAATAATGCTTTGTTGAATGCTTTGTCACTACGTAACTAGAGGTTTGGGTTACTGGAGGAAAGCTTGAAGGAAAACAAAACACTCACTGAACAATATCAGAGGCGTCAACATTTTGAAGAGCCGCTGAAAGGGCACCTAGCAATGATCTGATTCACGTACAAGTATGTGACGATTGAAGATTTTTTTTTAAGTGCGATAATCGTTTTCATAAAAGGAAGCTTTCTTTTTGTAACAGAAAAATGGCCGTTTAAGGGAATGGCTATGCCTTTGGTAAATGTTTACAAACAATTAGGTATTTAGTTTTCTACAGGCTTACCCTCACGTTTGCATGTAATACCCACCAGAAGAGCAAAAATGGCCTTTGGATCAAACATGAGATAAGTGGTTTTCTCGTACAAAATAATAAACTGAAGGAATTCTTTTCTGTGGAAAGAAAGGCGTGAAAAGGATGAGCGTGATTTGCCCAGGGAAAACTCGAGGTCTCTGTGCTGTTCCCCCAATAATCTCACCCCAGCAGCATTGCCGGCGCCATCACCCATCCAAACTTCTACAGTGTTTTTTGAACGCAGCCAGCCTCCGAACTGGCGTTGAGACTGAACGGCACTGGGTCCCTGATTCTGATGCACTTGAACACAATTAAATTAGAACACATGGATCGACCATTCTTGTTTACAACTGCCAGTTCTAAGAATGATTTAAAAGGTGGAACGAGGGGGGTGGGAATAACTGTCGTCGACGTTATTATTATTATTATTATTATTATTATTATTATTATTAAAAAGAAGGAGAGAGGCAGAACAAGCAAATTATCATGTTGATATCACTAATATTGCAACACCAAGGACAACGATAAACAACAAAAATAAATAAAAGCAAAGGATATACCGCGCTCAGTGGGCTCCAAAGTTTCCCAAGACCTTCCCATTCTTCTCCCGGTCAGGTCACAGTCACGGACGTTTCCGGGGAAATCACACGCGTTGTGCACGTCGTTGAAGACGGTTCCCCGCGGGGCAGTCGAATGAGAAACGAATTCCCGCTATGCAGCGATGGAAACGGCTACAATCGACTGGGTCAGGGAAGAACTTGTTCACGTCGTCTGACGGGCAGGAGAAACCAGCGGAAGTGTCTGAAACGACAAAACAATTCAAATGACCAACGCCTACGATGTATCAAAACGATCGAATGATGAATTTTTAACAGTGTTTTTTAAAGCTCCGCCAAAAAACGTAGACAAGCGATTCACAAGACAAAGCACGACGCGTTTCGACCTCTAAGGTCTTCTTCAGGCAAGATACACAACTGTCAGGACAACAAGTATGAACAAGCAAATCATTGACCTTCAGGCAACTGGTGCAGGATGGGTGCTGAATCATTTAGATGAAGCAAGTAGATTCAACGCCCAGCTTGTGCCAAACTGGATGAAGATGAGTGATTGCTCGTTCATTTTCGTTGTCCTGAGTGTTGTGTATCTTGCTTGAAAAAGACCCAAGAGGAGGTGGAAACGCGTCGTGTTCTGTCTTGTAATTCCTCAGTTTTTACGTTTGTTTTTTTTTTCGGCGGGGCCTAGAAAACACTTTTTAAACTTTGTTTAGATTTCCGCCTGCAATCACCTCCCTTTGAATGATATGTAAGGTCCAGTAATCCATCCATCAAACAAATCTCTTGGGCCAGGCAAGACGGCGGACCAGAAAGGTTGAAAACTTAAGGCAATTAGATGGAATCGCTGGACCCTCCTGAAGAAACTTCTTGGGACCGAGTCTGACTGGCCTGCTTGTTCTTCAATACTTTGGAAACAAACATGTCCTAATTATGTTTTAAGTTAATTCTATCCATCCATCAATAAAGTAATTAAATGAAGCAAATAAGTTGGTAATCAAGCATGTAATCCACCCATCTGTTTACTCACGCACTAACTGATTAGCCAAGTCACTGATGAAGTATAAAATGTTCGGTGGCCTGAGCACGTCAGATCTGGAATTCCAGTGACTGAGTCATTTTCTGATATGAAAGCCATCCAGTATTCATACGCACACACCATCCACACGTGCGTCCGTGAGCACACACGATCTCTCTCTCTCTCTCTCTCTCTCTCTCTCTCTCTCTCTCTCTCTCTCTCTCTCTCTCTCTCTCTCTCTCTCTCTCTCTCTCTCATGCACGCACTCATGCACGCACGCACGCACACACACACACACGCACGCACGCACGCACGCACGCACGCACACACACACACACACACACACACACACACACACACACACACACACACACACACACGCACACACACACACACACACACACACACACACACACACACACACACACACACACGTATTCTTTCCACCTGGCATGGCGACTGCGGCGACAGGCTGGAGTCCTTGCCGCGGATTCGTCCAACCAACGTCGTCCATTCTGCCCATGAAGTTGACGTCCTCAAGATACTGCTCTGCTGCTCCTGATCTCGCACGCCCTCTATGACGTTATAGTCCACGCCCATGACGTCACGGGGGGAGAGAAATGACGTCAAAAACGGTGGCGCGTTACCTTGATGACGGACGTCATTGTTAGACGGAAATACATGCTGCGTGTCCCTCTGAGAAGAGTGATAAAAAAAAGAAAGTGAACGTATAATGAATGAAGGACACAAGGCTGTTGTTTTGTCTTCGTTGTTTAAAGAATGATTTGTTTACATTGTCGACAAATAACTAAAATGCAGGAACACGGGCATTCATGAAATTATATGCATAAAACTGTCATAACTGAACGAAGATAAGTCATGTGGGTTCGTTTCAAAACGCACTGACTGAGGGCGGAAAACGATGCAAAAATTTCGAAAGAGAAGGGGTTAATACCGCCAAGGACACAGACAAACAGAGTACAGGACAAAACACAATGCATTTAGACCTCTTGGGTCTTCTTCGGACAAAAAAGTAACATTTAGGACAATGAAAACGAAGAACGAGAAACCACTTATCTCATGTTTGATCCAAAGGCCATTTTGCGCCGAACATGAGAAGATAAGTGGTTGCTCGTTCTTCGTTTTCACTGTCCTGTATGTTATTTGTTTTTGCCTGAAGAAGACCCAACAGGTCGAAGTGCATTGCATTTTTGTCCTGTGCTCTGTTTGTGTGTGTCCTTGGCGGTAACTAACCCCTTCTCTTTCTAAATTTTGCTTCATATGTGTTCTCAAACTGGAATTTTTTTTTATTTGCTATCAGTCTTCTTCTTCTTTCTTCTTTCTTCTTCTTCTTCTTCTTCTTTCTTTCTCTCTCTCTCTCTCTCTCTCTCTCTCTCTCTCTCTCTCTCTCTCTCTCTCTCTCTCTCTGTCGGTTTGCGAACGAACTTTCAGTTGCTTTCAGGACACAGTTCTGCATTCGTATATCAACTTTGTGTTACAATCGTGCACCGCCCTTGGTTTGACCGTGGATGGATTGTTTTAAGCCGACCGGAACGGCTGCTATACATATACTAGTGAAGACGGAAGCAGTGTGAATGTCGTTTACTTTGTCAAATGATTTCCATGCATCTGTTTCTGAGTGAATGAAATTTACGTTGTTGAATGACCTGAAGCGTACAAATTTCCTTTCGAACGTCGTGCTGAATTATCTGTTGAATACCGTATCTTTCCTTTTTCTCTCTCACTTCATTCCCATTAATTGTAGAGTAGGGATTTTTTCGTATGGCCATGTTGATGTTGTGGCATTTATCAAATAATCCTGTTATTGGTCTTGCTCATATGTAGAAGTCATTGACAATCATGCTATTATTCTTGCCGTAATCATATAAACATAATATAGGCTATAGCATACTTGTTATTCTATTGGGGAGGGGGAGGGGTCTACTTGTTTTATCTGCTACCCTTGAGGATAAAGTAATCAATATTGATCAATTAATCAATCAGTTTCTCAATCAGTGAAACAGTCATTCTCTCTCTCTCTCTCTCTCTCTCTCTCTCTCTCTCTCTCTCTCTCTCACACACACACACACACACACACACACACACACACACACACACACTCACTCACTCACGCACGCACGCACGCACGCGTACGCATGCACACACACACACACACACACACACACACACACACACACACACACACACACATCACATCACATCACATCACATCACATCACATCACATATGAGACCAAAAAAAAAAATCCAGCAGGTATCCAAACCTCGTCTGACGTCAGAGAGACCCAGTGACGCCACTTCCTCCCTTTGCTGACAGTCTGGTACCAGCACCGACCACGTACAAAGACCGCTTTCAGGGCTGAAGACGGTTCCTGACTGACACACGTGACGAAACGGCTGGCCGGCGAAACAGCGATAAAAGACCGCACAATCGTACGGGTCTCGGTACAGCCCGAAAACTGTCGGGCACCGGAAGCTCGTGACGTCATCATCTGGAAAGGACGGAAATTGAAGGAGCAAAAAAAAAAAAGGGAGGGAAAGGAGGGGGGAATATATGTGTGGCTTTGTGTCTTTGTTCTGTGCACCGATTACAATGTTCAGTCCTTGCTTTGAACGGCTTCGTTGAAACTGCGGAAGAGATATTAAACAAAAAAAACAAAACAAAACAAAAAACTAGTGTCGCGTTGGATAGGCATGCAATGTATCTAAACCTGTTGCATGTCGAGATCATGCAACAGATTCTGCGTAAATACGGTGGGGTTGGGGGCGGAGAGAGAGAGAGAGAGAGAGAGAGAGAGAGAGAGAGAGGAGCGGCTGCTTCCTCTGATTTTGACCACGAATGCTGGCATTTTCTTTTAACCCCTCTCCCTCCCCAACCGATCGCCGTTACCTTAAAATACCACGCTTAAAACAACGCATGCTTCAAACAAGAATGGTTCGTGTTCTGAAATGGGTTTAGATCTTCACTAAAAGCCACAGGTGGTGGCGGTGAAGTAACAGCTGGTGGTGGAGGTGGTGATGATGACAGTTTGCCTTGTTCGGCGAAAACGCATTTTCTCAACACTTTCTCTTGCACTCACCCTCCCCTCCACCAACTACCCACTGTCGTCACCTTTAGCACATCCTGCCTTCCTCCACCTTAGCCTCCCTCCCCACTCCCACCATATACACACATACTGACTTCGGTATCTTCCTACACTGCCGGTGCACACAAACATGTGCAGCATTATGTGTAGACACGCAATGCATACGAAGGTGTGAAGCATAAGAGTGCATTTGCAATGGATGCAAAGTGGGAGAGTATATGTGCAGACATGCAATGAACACTCATTTGTAAAGAATAACAGTGTCTTAGGAAGTCACCTCCCTCAGGATTTTGTTTTGATGTTGTTGTTGTTGTTGTTGTTGTTGTCGTCGTCGTTGTGTTGTTGTTGTTGTTGCTGTTGTTACCTGTTG